>CM046838.1:17824203-17966069 GCA_025618425.1 Heliocidaris tuberculata
GATAAGTGCCTTTTTCTTCGTATAGTGCCCTTTTTCTTTCTAATCAGTGTACTTTTTACCTTCTGATGAGTGCCCCTTTTAACCTCAGAAATAAGTGCCCCTTTTGTTTTCTGATAAATGCGACATCGGTAGATATTGGTATATATAAAGTATATATATATGGGTATGTATAAAGTCCACAAAGGAGCCTTATACATATAGCTCCAAATAATCAGAGAGGCTTCTTAACAATACATTCCCCTACTGATATCAGCACAATAGTGAGGCAGTGGAGCAGGGGGTAGGAGGGGCCCCAATGCCCTAAATTATACAAGAATGAGCAGTGCTCCTAAATTATAAAAGGAATGAGGACAATTTTTTCTAAAATTTTTCCAAAGCTCACTCGCTACGCTCGCTCGCATTTACTATTATCTTCTTAAATCGCTGTATATAATTTCAACACCCGTTGCCTTCAGCATTAGAAATAAATCTTAAAGTTTTTGCTCGCTGGCTTCGCTCGCTCGCAAATGAATAATCAGGCTATTACACTGAAGTGCAAAGTAGTTTTTATCTAGAACCATGTTAAGATACAAACAATAGCGTGTCGAAAATGATCCTCGGTTGTGTATTGATCAGAATGTACCGGTATACTAATGTTTCCAAGTGGTATTTTCCGCCTTGTTTCCACCCTTTGTAGGTGCTGCTTTTTGTTGGTGCCCCCCCCCCACTTTAAAAGATGCACCGCCGCCCCTGATGATGATTGAATTGAGTGCGAAATGATCATCGTTACGATAGGCTGTCTTGCCCCCCCCCCCCCCATCCGAAAAACGGATCGACGCCCCTGTCACTCTCATCATTAAAGGAATACATGAAATCAATTTTCTCACCGGGTTTGAAAGTGATGTTTCCTTCGGGTCATATTCGCATGTCATCGTAAAGTTTTCACGGTTTATCAAAATCTGGCTCCACTGGGTTTTTACATGTCACTTTCAAAACGCTGCTGCTCGGTAAAGTCTGTGCCGACGAATGCCTTCAAAGTATCATTTGAAAGCATAATACTTCTACTTTATAGAAAATAGAAAATTACTGTCATAAAACACATAGTTTAGTCACAATAGCACTTTGTTTTAGGGAATCGTTTCTTCTGGGACGCACTGTACAATGATGAAAGTGCACATCCAAGTGGTCAAAAAGAATACGCACGCACCTCGAACGAAGAGTCTAAGAATAGCATGTTTCCCTTGTTCTCTATTTCCGTTCACGAAGCATTCGTAGATTCCTTCATCGGACTTCCTAGCTTCATCCATAGTCACTGATGCCAGGCCATCCCATTCCCTGATTTCACTTCCTCCGTTGTGTCTCCACCTCAGTGATGTCGTGTTGATACCATCGGCGGTTAAAACTCGAAGGGTAACCTTCTCACCGGTCCCAGTGGTAGTTGATAGTTTCTCAGGCCATACCTCTGATGTATCATCTAAGGGGTAGAATGGATTCCTTTCCATATTATAGACAATGGCAATGCATCTATCAAATTAGATATTTGTGAACAGAATCATTTTGAGAGAAAAAAATCCGGTTACTTTAGTGTGACATGCATTTGAAAAACATACAGTCAGTATATATTTTATTTAGTTAATACCTTACCATCACTGACATTTTACTTCATCCACCGTTATTTGCTCTCCTTTCAAGGTAATTTATATTCTCCATTTTGTTCTACGTTCAGCTGTTGTAACTTCATATTCCGTACAATTTAGAAGGTTCTACGACACATGCTCCGGCGATAATTGCTCCGCTGTCAATATTCTTCACCAACCGAATTCCTTACTTCAACCAAACACCCTAACGCTAACCCTACATCATCGAAGAAATTGCCGCCGAGCAAATGTCGAATCACCATGAAGCCACGACCATACCTCCACGATATTCGTTCAGCATGACGGTTCGCTCTGTCCATCCTCTGTAGTCAACAGACATTCGGAATGCACCTACCCGTGGGTCCCCACCTGAAGTATGGTTAATATGAGATTGAAGGGATTGGTGAGAGGTTCTTTTGTGAAGCTCGAAAGTTGATCCTTCCGGCAGTCCTGTCTCAAGCCAGCTTTGTGTTGGATCACTGACACCAGGCGCTGCAGTTACCCCGTGCCCGGTTTCCCCTGGCCCCGTGTCCACCTCACGACCGATGTAATATTTTACTGAAGAATCCCCATTCATGGTAGGGTCCCCATACAGGAATATACCAAGGAAATTGTCTCCTGCTGTGTCATCGATACCTCCTTGACGTAATGCGCCTACGATGTCCAAAACAGTTACTGAAAAACAAGAGTCAAAGATCATGTTGAGTATTGTCTCATCGTGCAAATGCGTTGTAAAAGAATCTGCATAAAAGTTTTTTTTTTCTGAATGGCTGATCGTGTCGTAAATAGGAACAATAGTATAGGCCTACCTTGACACTGATCTCCAGTCCACCCTGTCTCGCAGCCATTGGAACAAGCCCCCGTAGCAGAGTCACATGATCCTGAAGAATTGCAGTGACATGTCTGTTTGCATCCTGCACCATACGAACCCGTAGAACAGGCTGCAAAAGGCGAGGTAAATACTGTAGTTTTTACATAAGTATGTTTCCAAGAAGAATTCGTAATGTGCATATCAAATACTATTATTAACGAAAGGCCTTATGGTATCATGTGGACACCATCGAAGTAGTACTTACATTGCACCTGTTCCTACCTGTTTATTTGAAATATCACGAAGTTACCTTACAAGCTTAGTAAATACTTGATTATATCGACCCGGCTCTTGCCTCGCTTCCCTGATGAGGCACTGGGTCGTTCACAGAAGTTCTTCGCCGGGGTGTCAGTCGACCTCGATCACTTGTGTCGAGTGAGGCAAATGTAGACTGATGTCTTACCAAATGACGTTAGTGATGTGGCATGTACTCGAAAGCCCTGCCTGGTGACTAGAAAGAAACTTGCCTGTTGACACAGGCAGATCTGTTTGGTACTCTCACCTTGATCACATGCCAACCCGGTCCATCCTGGAGCACACGAGCAGCCATAAGGGTCTGGGAGGCAGAACACAGCTCCACTGCAGTCACCCCGACCGGATTCCAGGGCCGAGCAGAATCCTGTGCAGTCATGTCCAAATTTACCAGCACCACACGCTGTACATTGAAGTTTGAAGAAAAAGAAACAGGTGCATGTGAATTCCTTGCATTATCAAGGTTTATGGTATATATTCACTAATATGCTGCAGTTTAAACATTACGCTAGAATTACCAGATTTCTTTCTCCATGAAGAGAACACAGTGCGGTATAGCGTATCCAGATATTGATAAAATGGGGCCGGACATTTGCTGGCTGCAACACTGTAGTTTACGATCAATGTAGTATAATGATCCTACAAAAATATATTTTGTTTGTTTTTTGTCCCTTCTACTTCCACAGGGCCCGACGAAAGCTAACCATTTGCCTTAAGCACACCCTAAAAATCTAGCCAGCATCCTTTCACCAACCCTACCCGAACCTTTAAAAAAATCCTCCAGACTTACCAGACTGACAATGGTCTCCACTGAAGCCTGGTGAACATACACACCGTCCAGTCACATCGTCACACACCCCACCATTGTAGCAGGTAGGACAGGTGTACTAGCAGTCAGAACCCCATAGGTTATCAAGACAATCTGTAACAAAGAGAATTCACTTACACCACATCAATCATTATTGAGAGTTCAAAATCTCCTACTGACTGTTCTGAATAGGGTGCTATGAGGAATCTCTTGAATGAATTATCTCCAACTAGGGTAAAAAAGTAAACAAAATATCAAATCACATTGCCGATTCATTTTCAGCTTTAATTATCACTTTCTCGACTGATATTTATTAGTATGATATGCATGAATTTAGATCAATCTGCCATTCAGTGGAAAATGAAAATTACTATAACACACTTTCTTTCTAACAAATGATGATGATAAAAAATTCATTTATTTTTATACTTATGAAGAAAAACGAAAAAGCATAATAACAATTACCTCCTTTTGCTAGCCGTGCTTTTAAATGAACAAAATATATTTTAGAAATGTTTCAAATCAAAATGGTAGCAAAGGGGAAAATTTTAGCAGGTAATACAATAAAGATTTTTTTTAAAAACGAAATTACTATTTATACTAAATGCATACTCACCTCTTACAATAAGTCTTACGAGACCTCCTTTATCAGGTTCATCAGAGTAGAAGTAGTGATGTACCCCTGCATGTGCTTTCTTGTTGGCCCTACTGATGTAGAGCTTGTTTCCAGAAAGACTGGATGACAGGTCAGTCTGGCCACTACCTACATGATTCAGTCTCCACACCAATGTTCCGTTTCCACCTGTTGTACCGTTGTTCATTTTGAGAGTGACCTCTTCATCAAGGCTTGCTGTTACTGTAGAGTGCTCGGGTCGGAAGTGCGCTAAACAAAAGAAAGTAGTAAGAAACACAACTGAGTAAAATCGTGGTTTCAAATCCTCATTTCTGCACTGTTGGTGATTCTTATCCATATTTTTTAAAGCTTAGTCGGGAGAAAATGACGGTGATGTGTATAAGGAGACGATGAAAACGGAGGAAATTGTTAAAATATTGCAACAGAAATTTTGCAGTGGTGCTCTCGAATCAATCAACCATTTAAAGTTCGAAATGTTTGCCATTCATATTCATATTCATATGACACTTCTTCTTAGACAGCAGTTTATAATTCTAAAATGTTAGACAGCAGTGTATCATTGCTATGGTCGCTGGAGAGGTGGCCAGGACTCACTTCCCCGGGCCTAAAAACTGCCAGTATGGTTCTTTTTTTTTTGCCCCTGAACCATAAGCCAGGTCTCTGGTCCTGTACCCCAAACAATTTCTGACCAAACTGAATCAATGGCCACCCAATTAGTGATTAGACCCTGTAGTACCAATACTCTTGATGATTTCACCTGACTTGTAAGAAAGCAAGTGCTTTTAGACAAGACAGTAATAACTCGGTTGACTTTTAAATCTTATCCGAGGGACTAAGCTCTTCAAGATTCCCCCTTACCAAACGTCACTGGAGTATCTACCCGATTTCGGATCACGGGTCTCCCGAATACGACAACACTGCTCTACTTCTGAGCCATATATTCTCTCACTCAAAATATCATCTTGTGATACACCAAGAAGAACACATTTTTACATAGTTTCACAATTTTCCAAAAGATTCGGGTGATGGAGGGAAAATAATCTACCATCGTTAATCATGAAGATTGTGGTGATCATGGTGATCCAACTTGATCTGACAGCCCGACATCCGTAAACACCAAACTTATCTGGAGCTGAATCAGGGAAGATCACCCTTCGCGAAGAGTTGATCACCGATCCTTGGGGAAGTAAACAGTCCCTGTTGTCGTCACCATGCCTACAATAGGTTGAGGATCTGACCCCAGATTCCAAGTCCACTAATCTCGGAAAAGTCACAAAGCTCTTGAGGTCATCTTCGCCATTCAAGATGGCTGCATACGAGGCAGATGAGTTGAGATCGTAGATTGGATTAAGGTTGACGCATGTCATTTTCAGAATGTTTGCTGCATCAAGACACACACGCACACACAAATTAGAAATGAAAACCATTGAGATAGTAAGTTAATGTTCTAGCAGTGGCGTATCTAGGGGGTATGTGCCCCGGGCGGCATTTGAAAGGGGGTGCAAAAAAGCCCCCAAACCGCAGAGTAAAGTATTGTAAGGAAATATAATTTTTGTGGGTGTAAAATGCGAAAATTTTCTGAAGATAGGTTGCTTTCAATCCGAAAAAAACCCGGATCGACGCCCATGCTTGCTTGTACAGTTACGTAGATAAGTTTGGGGCTGTTCACTTTAATTTTTTTCCCCGGGCGCCATCATGGCCATAATCCCTAGATTCGCCACTGCGTACTTTTATGAATGCTTTTATGAATGTTCTTGTCTATGAGAGGTGTCGACTTTATTTTTGGCTTTTCATCTCGCAACAAATCCTTGGAAATGTTGGGAAGAGTTAATACAAATAGAACAGAGTAATTTAAAGTGAGCTTTGATAATAAGAAGACCCTACACTGTGCATCGCCCATCTCCCCTTCCAGCAAAAAAAAAAAAAAATTAAAAATTAAAAAATAAATAAATAAAAAAATAAAAAATAAAAAAAATCACTTTCCACCTAATGAAATGACCTTGTCTGGAGAGCTCGCGGGAAATTTTTCTTCCTCTTTGTTACCGTAAAATTTGAATTCGGCCCTCCCTTTTCGAGATCCGTTCCTGTTTATTTTTGAAAACTACAAATCAAATCAAATCAAATCATTCAACTTCATTCAATTTTATGAAATAAATCCATAACTTTTAAAATCATCAAATGCAAGCCGTGCCATATGCAATAAATAACCTTTTCTCCCGTCCTGCTCTTGTAAGGAGTTTGTTCTTTGGCTTTGGTAAAGCATATAATTGATGTAGTATTTTTATATTTTTTTTATATATTATGCTGTTATATTTGGTAACATACAGGCAGGGCTCGGGATGCTCGCCTGGCGCGTGTCGGGTTGTTGACCATGTTTCCTAGTTTTACAATGGTTGGCATGGTCACCACCTGGCACTTTCGGGCATTTCTGCCAAAGATTTCTGCATTTATTTATGTGTCATGCACTCTTTCTACCGAGCAGTGCAGTTGCCCTCCAACAAACCTCTCTTCTGACTTCTCTTGACTTCTTCATCTGATCCTTCTCTCGTGACTCTCTCATTTCTTCTCTTTAATTAATGTCTCTCTCTCTCTCTTCTGCCTCTCTTTCCCCTTCTTTTCTTTCTTTTTCTTTTCTTCTTTCTTCATTTTTCTTTTCTTATTCCTTCCTTTCTCTAGTCTCCTTCTTCCCTTCTTACTGTATTCTCTTTCTCTATCTTTCTCTTCTCTATCTCTTCCTCTTAGTCTTCTTCCCTGTCGTTTTTGAGTTTAAGGTTAATTCATTATTATTACGTGTATGTATCATTTATTTCATTTAATGGTTTATGTATGTTTTTAATTTTACGTATGATCTTCATCTGGATGGAAATTTTCTTTCTTTCTTTTTTTTTTTTGGAAGAAGACTGAATAAATATCTTATCTTATCTTATATCCTTTTGAAATATTGACAAAGCCGCACAAGATGAAAAGTATGCACAGAGGATTAAACAGTATTGAAGAAAACTACTTACTCGGAGGAGGTGTGGGTGGAGGCGTTGTGGTCAAAGAAGTCGAAGTGGTTGATTGCTCCACGGTAGAAGAAACTGTGAATGGAGAGGATAGTTTGTTAAGTGGTAGTGAGTGACAGGTAGAAAACCAGGTCAGGCCAGATGAATTATCCGCAAAGATTTTCATGTAATCGATGAGATGAAATTATCATCAATCTGTCAATCAGAGCAGTGGTCAATGAGATATTGATCTGCATGAAAGTGGATTTTCACGGGACGTGAACGATTCGCGAAGGATGCGAATGTGGAAAAAATGACAAAGTCCAACATTTGTATTTTAGGCTCAAAAAGTTCGCCAAACATGAGCGGGGTTCGGAATCGTTGTCAGCTGTTCGGAGGAGTCGTTTTTAGTTCAGCGGAAATTTCAAAAAAGAATTTTTTGCGAACGTTTCCAGCATCCAGGGTCGTGATTTCTGTGTGATTTGTTCTAAAAAATGTCTGAAAAACTTCGTCATATACGCACGACCTACTCACGACGTGCGTGATGTTCACAAAATCTTCGTGAAACCCCAAACAGATTCCAAAAGTTTCGAGAATGACTCGCACATGTCTAGCGAATGCAAAGAAGTTCGTCCGATTATTTCCCGAACTATTCACGAACTGTTCGCGTACTTCTTGAGAATAGGTAACTTCGCCAAAGAAGCAAAAGCGAGCCTTTCGCGTCGGGGCCCTCTGTTAATTTGCCTACCGTTCGCGATGATTAATTTATAAATGTCAGGAAGTGTTCCCAAACTATTCGCGAGCTACACACGAACAAAAGTCGACGCTTTCGCGAACGTTTTGCAATCAACTCAAGACAGCTGTCAGCTCCGGGCGGCATAACTTTTAAAATCATCAAATGCAAGCCGTGCCATATGCAATAAATAACCTTTTCTCCCGTCCTGCTCTTGTAAGGAGTTTGCTCTTTGGCTTTGGTAAAGCATATAATTGATGTAGTATTTTTATATTTTTTTATATATTATGCTGTTATATTTGGTAACATACAGGCAGGGCTCGGGATGCTCACCTGGCGCGTGTCGGGTTGTTGACCATGTTTCCTAGTTTTACAATGGTTGGCATGGTCACCACCTGGCACTTTCGGGCATTTCTGCCAAAGATTTCTGCATTTATTTATGTGTCATGCACTCTTTCTACCGAGCAGTGCAGTTGCCCTCCAACAAACCTCTCTTCTGACTTCTCTTGACTTCTTCATCTGATCCTTCTCTCGTGACTCTCTCATTTCTTCTCTTTAATTGATGTCTCTCTCTCTCTCTCTTCTGCCTCTCTTTCCCCTTCTTTTCTTTCTTTTTCTTTTCTTCTTTCTTCATTTTTCTTTTCTTATTCCTTCCTTTCTCTAGTCTCCTTCTTCCCTTCTTACTGTATTCTCTTTCTCTATCTTTCTCTTCTCTATCTCTTCCTCTTAGTCTTCTTCCCTGTTGTTTTTGAGTTTAAGGTTAATTCATTATTATTACGTGTATGTATCATTTATTTCATTTAATGGTTTATTAGGTGGTCTGTCGGAATCGACAGATCACCTCTTAATTTCGTCAGAATTTTCTTTGTCTTTTATTTTTCTCCCACTTTCTTGTGACCGTGATTACTCAAATTCGGCTCAATCAATTTTCATCAAATTTCAGTCAGTTATCAGGCCTATCATGGTCAAGTGCCACGAAATATTTCAAGGTCATCAGGTCATCGTGACGTCATCCAGGCGCCATTTTGTGAAATCACATTATCGATCATATCTTCATAACGAGTCATCAAAAATGAACCATATTTAACACACATAAACATCAGGTAAAGGGTTAATGTAAAATGTCAGCAAAATCCGCGCACACGTCATGACGCGCGCGTACGCGTGCGTCAAAATTTAAAACTGCTCAAAATCATCCAAGGATCAAACGAGAGTACGTTTCAGGTCATTTCAAGCATTTCAAAAATTTCCGTCCGTGCGCGTCCGTGCGCGCGTTATGCACGTGCGCAGCGCGTACAGAGTGTAAAAACGCCGTTTTTTCGCATGGTTTGTGTTCCTGACACTATTCTTGACAATTTCCAACCATTTACAGGCATTCTCGACATTCCATAAGGCCACACGCGCGCGTCAAACTTTAAAATCCGCGCGCGCGTCAATGGGCAAAATAGTGTAAAAAGTCGTAAAAACATGCCTCTACAAAAATAACTCTAGCCCTTTAAATAGTCCGTTGACCCCCTAATTTTTTTTCATATTTGGGTAGAGGAGGAATCATAGATATAATTTCATGGGTAATTTGAGCCTCAATTATATTGCAAAGTCATCCAAATGGCGTCTAAACTCAAAATTTCATTTTTTTACAAAAATGACGTCATCAAATTTATGCAAATTTGACTATAACTCCTTAAATATTGGTCATTTTTCGCCCAAATTTGGATATGATGTAGCTGAGACAATTCTCTACAAGATTAGTCATCACAATTTTTCATTTTGACAAAGGGATCATGGCGTATTTTTGCGATTAAAGGAGGCATGTCAATTTTTCACATTTTGCGTGCATTCTCTATGGGAGATGACTTTTTCTCAAATCTTGATTCTACATTCCCGTCTTCTTTGAGCAGTATCTCTGTTATTTCTGCTCGATTTTCTTCCAAATTTTGGTATGTTATAGCTGAGACTATAAGCTTTTACAAGTGGGTCCTCCAATTTTTGATCAGATGTCGGGATCATGCCTATTTTTTAACTACAAAATATGATTTCAGAAACCCGTTTTTCGTCTACGTGTTATGTCTATTGCAAAACTTTTGGTCCATTGGTAAAGCACTTGCCTCCCATTCCGGCGACCCAGGTTCGACTCCCGGTGGGTCCATTTTTTTTTTTTTTTTTTTTTTTTTTTTGCCTTTCATTTTACTATCTTCTTCGACTATTATAACATATACCATCACAAACAATGTAAAAAACTGCCTAATTTTGCGTGTTATGTCTATTGAAAGTAGTGTGCAGTAGTTTGTGTAGAATCTCATTCCCTGTCGTGTATTAAAGCTAAGGGGATAATCTTCCACATGTCCTGCAATATCAAATCGTCCAGTTCGTTATCCCGATTTCTCCAAATCGGCTCCGTCAATTTTCTTCATATTTTCGTCAGTCATCAGTCCTAATAAGGTCAAGTTCCCACATCTTTTTCAAGGTCATCAGGTTATTGTGACGTCATCCAGGCGCCATTTTGTGAAAATCAACTTATGGTCATATGTTCATAACGAAATGTCATTTCTCTTTCATATTTGGCATGGTTAAGGTCACTGTCATTCCAGTCAAGGTCATTTCGTTAAACGCGCGCGTACGCGTACGTCCGCGCGTCCGTGCGCGCGCAAAATTTAGAAATGATCCAAATCGTCCCAAATTCATTTTGCAAACGTTTCATGCCATTTCAAGCACTTTTCGAAAAATCGCCCATAAAATTGAACCTGTAGGGGCGCTATGCCACTTAGGTTATCGTGGTTATTGTCATCATTATTGTCATTATGATCATCATTATCAATATATCATTATCGTCATTGTCATCACTTATATGACCATATCTTATCATCATTGTCGTCAACATTATGATTATAATCTTGCAGAAATATTATCACACCTGACAAAGCAATTTGCCACAGTGAAAGACAGACCTCCTAATTCGTCTTCAGTGACGAATTAAATTTCTAGTGTATGTTTTTAATTTTATGTATGATCTTCATCTGGATGGAAATTTTCTTTCTTTCTTTTTTTTTTCGGAAGAAGACTGAATAAATATCTTATCTTATCTTATATCCTTTTGAAATATTGACAAAGCCGCACAAGATGAAAAGTATGCACAGAGGATTAAACAGTATTGAAGAAAACTACTTACTCGGAGGAGGTGTGGGTGGAGGCGTTGTGGTCAAAGAAGTCGAAGTGGTTGATTGCTCCACGGTAGAAGAAACTGTGAATGGAGAGGACAGTTTGTTAAGTGGCAGTGAGTAACAGGTAGAAAACCAGGTCAGGCCAGATGAATTATCTGCAAAGATTTTCATGTAATCGATGAGATGAAATTATCATCAATCTGTCAATCAGAGCAGTGGTCAATGAGATATTGATCTACATGAAAGTGGATTTTCACGGGACGTGAACGATTCGCGAAGGATGCGAATGTGGAAAAAATGACAAAGTCCAACATTTGTATTTTAGGCTCAAAAAGTTCGCCAAACATGAGCGGGGTTCGGAATCGTCAGCTGTTCGGAGGAGTCGTTTTTAGTTCAGCGGAAATTTCAAAAAAAAAAAAAATTTTGCGAACGTTTCCAGCATCCAGGGTCGTGATTTGTGTGTGATTTGTTCTAAAAAATGTCTGAAAAACTTCGTCATATACGCACGACCTACTCACGACGTGCGTGATGTTCACAAAATCTTCATGAAACCCCAAACAGATTCCAAAAGTTTCGAGAATGACTCGCACATGTCTAGCGAATGCAAAGAAGTTCGTCCGATCATTTCCCGAACTATTCACGAACTGTTCGCGTACTTCTTGAGAATAGGTAACTTCGCCAAAGAAGCAAAAGCGAGCCTTTCGCGTCGGGGCCCTCTGTTAATTTGCCTACCGTTCGCGATGATTAATTTATAAATGTCAGGAAGTATTCCCAAACTATTCGCGAGCTACACACGAACAAAAGTCGACGCTTTCGCGAACGTTTTGCGATCAACTCAAGACAGCTGTCAGCTCGGGTTCGCATTTTAGTCGCGTGTTCTTCGTGTATGTGGACTGGCCATAGCTCTGCAACGCTACACACGACATTCGCACATACGTTGTTAGAACTACGCACAAACTGGCCAAAAATGGTTTACGGCTCCATTTTCGCGAAATATTCGGAGGAAAACTTCTCCGAATGTTGGATATTGCCATTTTCTCGACATTCGCATCCTTCGCGAATCGTTTGCGTGCCCTGTGAAAACCCACCTTTAGACCATGACTTTCACTTCTTTGAGTGAGGACGAAAGATTTTTAATTGGGGCAAAATTTGGTCATCCTTTTCTGACAATCCTGGAATCACTGTCGATTATTTTGAAAACTGCATGCATGTCATGCCACATCCTTCCTGGATATGGACAAACTTGAAAGAGAATACAAATGAAAACATAATGATATAGGGGAACTTACTTGCAGGAGGCAGGGTTGTGCTCATTGTTGATTGTTCCAAGGTGGAAAAAACTTTCATTAAAGAGGATAGTGTGGAAAAAAAGAATGAGAGGTAAAGAATCTTGAAGTCATATCGAAGATGAATTCAATAGAGGATATTCAAATTTTTAAGCATGACCAAAAATTTAAACCAATTTATCAATGAGAGGTAAATGGGAAACTTATCTGCATGATTTTGTTTGTTTTTTATTTAGATGGTGCAAGTCACGCCGCTCACATGATATATTTTAGCGTTAAAGAGTATCGGGGCAAGAACAGGACCCTGAAGGACACCACAGGCCTATATATCCGTGTACTGTCACATAGTGGTTGATAGTGCCACACAAAGGGTTGATTCGAACATTTTTCAGATAAGTGATGAATGCCACGATTAAATGATATTGTTCTCACTTCACAGTTTTTTATTTAAACTCTTCTTCACATTTCTCACTCATGTAAATAGGATTTTATTTATACAAAATTAAAAGCTAAAAAAAACTAAGCGAAAATGTTTATTTCATACTATATTTTAAAATGAGGGAGATAAAGTACCTGGTAGACATACGAAATGCCGACGGATTCCAGGAATATTTGGAGGGTTTTCGAAATACCTCGGGACTAGGTCAATATGTGCTCCATTTGCTCCGATTATTGGTTGGCACGCGAAGTCCTTTACCTCGTGTAATGGTGTCAAGGTCGATGTAACTGTAACTCCTTGCTGATTTTCTACAAAACAGGAGTGATCGAAAGTGTTGACGTAATCGGAAAATTCCAGTTGAACAATGCCTCTCCAGACCGAATGTCCAAGAGATCTACGACCCAGAAAACCAAAGGTCCACGAGACCGTTGGTTTTCTTACAACTTCTTACATATAATGTTTTACTTTAAAAAATTATCCGTAAAACCGAAGGTCCGCGATAGTGAGGAGCATTGGAGCACAACCGGCCCATGCCCCAAATCAAAATCAATATGGCATACTTTAAGTACAAATGAAAAATTGTGCTACCCTTTCAAATTTTCGACCGACAGTGGACTCGAAAATTTGATAACTTTGTTGTTCCTTCTCAGAAAGTTTTGAGAAATTGTGCCTCACACACACTTTAACAAAAACTTGGACCCATCCCTGCACGGGACTAGCAGTTTCGACTCTTTAAACCACTGAAAATCGTCGGGAGACCAAAATATCCTCAAGACTGAGGTTTCGGTCACGAGACCTTCCGATAACTTTTCAAGTTTTTGAAAGTTTCACAATAACGAGAGCTTGGAAGACCGAATATGTACGTCTGGTGGTCCTCCGGTCAAATCGTCATGTGAAGCTTCCCAGTTCTTGACACCAAGTTCTATGAACACTTTTCTAGCACAGTGTGCCATAATTTATGCCTATTCTGTCATCTTTCTATGATATAAAGATTCTTAAATTTCCTAATATAAAATAGGAAACATTGACGATCAGACCTGTTTTTTAATAGGTATAAAGTCATGATGCAGAAGAAAAAAAATCCTGATTGAACTCACATAAGTAAGGACAGGTTCACTAATACAATTACTACGCAGGTTGGCGTTATACCTAAGACACATCACCAAACCGATGCTAAATCGATCGATTTTTGGTCATACGGGATAATGTAATATTTTGTACGGTCTATTGTTGGTCTAAAGTGGGTCCCGTTGTTTAAAAAAAAAACACTTTGAAAATATCCTCCAAAATCATAATTACACAATATCGATATGATTTTTTTTTAAATTCAGTTATGGGTGAGGGTCTGTTTCATCGGATGACACTGTGAGTACTGACAATATTTCACGCTTGAGTACTGGCTACTTTTGTAAAACTCGCAAAAATTAGTTTGCGCAAAAATCCCCTGGCTCAATCTTGAATTTGATCAAAGTGAGTATCAAGCATTTATTTGAACAATCATTCAGTCCTTAACCCATAGTAGTGCACACCCACAGTGGTGTATCCGGAAATTGATAAATGGAAGGGGCGTGATGCTCCCGAGACAGGGTTAAATGCATCTGGACAGCTGTCTTCTTGTACAAGCATCATGAGCATAGCATGTTGCACTGATTTTTTTCCCCCCTGTGCCTTCAACAGTTCAAGAAGAAGCTACACCAGCTTCACCCAGTGGCTGGATAAGCCACTGCTCCCCCCCCCCCCCCCCTCCTCAACCCCACAAGAAGACAGCTGTCCAGATGCATTTAACCCCTGTCTTGGGAGCATCACGCCCCTCCCATTTATCAATTTCCGGATACACCACTGTGGGTGTGCGCTACTATGTACATAGGGTTAAGGACTGGATGATTGTTTAAATCAATACTTGATACTCCCTTTGATCAAATTCAAGATTGAGGCATTTTTGCGCAAACTAATATTTGCGAGTTTTACAAAAGTATCCAGTACTCACCCTTAGCGTAGAATATTATCAATACTCATAGTGTCATCCGATGAAACAGACCCTTACCCATAATTGTATATGAAAAAAATCATATCGATATTGTGAAATTATGATTTTGGAGGATATTTTCAAAGTGTGTACTTTTTTTAATAGCTCCTTTGTTCAGTCTGTGTACTGCTAATCATGTTTTAGTAAACCTTTATTGAATTGAACTAATTTGGGGTACCCTCTTGAGTGCAATATGAATCGAACATGAAAAATTCGTCCTTGTCGGATGTGATTTGATTGTGGAACATTATTACGCTACTATCATGACAATGTACTCCTTTTCATTTCTGTCCAATTATCATTCTTCCTAATTGACTAACATGCGCTGTTTTAATGTATTTTTCTAGGTGGCGACACTCTTTCTGTCGATAAATAAAGAAACGAGGCTGATTCAGCCCATCAGATGATCACGAAAGACAACAAATTGTTATTATAGATAATACCAAAAGCACCTCACCTTGCGTTTATCAATCAAGATACAAGCTCAACCGCTTTTTCAGTTGATTAAAATTATAATTATAAAGCACCCTACTCTTCCAATCCAATTTAAAAGCAATGAATGATTGATGTGTTGTATTCAAAGGTCAAAATAATTGTTATATTGTTGTATTATAATAGACATGAGAAACTGCAGGGACGTCGATGTTGGAGACATCAGGGTGGAGGTAATGGTGGCTACAGTCCACTACACCGACGACCAACGAGACCGACAGCCAACAGGACCGGCATCCCGAGAGACCGACATTTTTATGTCTTTCTCATATGTTTTTCTTTGTTTTGTCGGTGTCATGGGCTGTCGGTCTACTGGGGAGGGGTTGGGTGGGGGGGGGGGGGGGGGTAATTGCCGACTTTCAGTAACAAGGGTTGCTGTTCAAAGGGGCTCTGTAACTAGGTTTGTAGCCTCATACTGAAATACTCAATTGAAGTATGGCATGGAGAAGCTCTTGTGAAAGGAATCTACAATGTATACTGTTAAGTGAAATAAAAATTAGCTCTACCCACTATCACATTTGCTCCAGTCATGGCACACTCAAAATCACTATTTAAAAAGTTAAAGATTTGAATGTATACCAACTGCACCAAAATTGTATTTACAGTTTTATGTATGAACTTGTAAATGAAATGTTTCCTCATTCAGTCGTTAAATATTGCTCTTTTATTGAGCATAATCATCGGACAAGATGCAAGGAAAGAATTATTTGTATATACCCAAGATCAAAACAACCGTAGGAAAATTTCAGTGTCATATATGCTATGTGGGTAGTTCAGTATGTAATGATCTACCACTTACTGTGCGAACAAATCCATCCACATCATGCTTTAGAATGACACTATACAGAACAGTACCTTTAAAATGAATAACGGATAATAAACTTCTACATAATATCTGATTAAACTGCTAGGTGTTTGATACTGACCTTTCATCCATTTACAGTATATTTTTATTATACTTTTGTTTATAATTCACTTCATATTCACAATTCTTTTTTGCTCTACTTAACCAAACAATGTTTTCTTATGTTTAAAGGTACCAGACTCGATTAGGATTCATGCTATTTTCTGGTTCCTTTTATTCTTTAACCTTGTTTCATCTGAACGTGTATATCTTTTGTTATGTGTTTGTCATTGTTATTGGATGAATAAATTTCAAGTTCAAATTCAATTACAAACGTATGAAGACATTAGGCCTACATAAGAAAATATACAAATATAGAAAAAGGGAAACAAATAAAACACATATAGAATAAGAAGGAAAACAAAGTTTCCCATCCTCATTCTTTTTCTCACTTGCTTCCGATTCATATTAATGAATGTATACTACATGTAAGTGTATATGCTGATATGATGTTAACTTTTGCCATATTGTAATATATTTGCCCCATGCAAATACATGAATACAGGTATCATAAAGAAAAAGAAATCATACGAGTTCATAAAGAGCAAATATGGTAGTCAAAATGATAAAATCTGCTATATATCAAAGGAACAAAGAATAACCTTACAGTTTATTGTGTATAAGACAATCCTTGAGACCAAGGTTTATCATCTATCGACAGGGCTTTGCCTTTCGATTTCACGCTCGTATCTAGATTAACTTACGCATCGTTAGTAGGTTAATTCAACTTCAATACAGCATCGTTAATAATAAGAAAAATTAAGCTATTAATTGCTTAGTAGTATCTTACCGGTAGAAGCCACTGATCGTATGAAATATATGACTGCAATCATCTTAATCAAGGTAAAACGTGGATAGCAGCCCGTCATGGCCGAATAGGGGTCACTGAGGAGAGAAAGAAAATGACCAAACAAGGATAGAGGAAGTGATAGAGAGAGAGAGAGAGAGAGAGAGAGGGGGGGAGAGGGGAAGGGAAAGAGATTTTATTATCATTATCATTACGAAGGTTTTATAACACTGTACATCATATAGACGTAGCTAAATTGAGATGTTTGATTGTACATAATAACAATACAATGTAAAATTTATTTTGCAAACAAAAATATCGATGTACTGTATCAATGAAATTTCATAATGAATACAAAATAGAACAGTGACAGCATACGAGTTGTTTAAGAGTGAACATTTTCTAAACATGCTAAAGTCTCTCGCTTCGAGTGTCGATGACATGTTCATGAAAGAGAACAAAATTCTTGACATTTTACATGTAAAAATCTAATATTAAAAAGAGAATATGTATATAACCAACACCCAGTAAGGATCACACATAAATACTTACCCTGTTATAAATAAATTTTGCTTTATTCTTACTGGGTATCATTACTTACTCCACTGAAAATACTTATGAATGAAAGCAATTATAGTTTTAGACTTCCAGTGTTTGTATTCCGCATATTTTAGCTCTTGCTTCAGAAAAAAAAAGACCAAGCATAAAAAATGTCATCCATCATATCCATATTGCCATCTTTTGAAGAATGATTGTTCCAACATAATCGTGTGGCCTGCAGAATGGCTTAAGCAAATGAATTCTTAATACATTAAATTATTGAAAATGCCCCTTACTCTTGGCGGGTCCAAGGGGAAGAGGGGCACGTGTCCCTTCCTTTTAAAAACCGAATCTGGTATATCTTAAATACAAAAAAGATGTGCCCTTATTTGTGTTCTCTTGCTCCATCTTTCAAAGTTTAGGCCCCAAAAGGGACCAGAGAATGTGATTTTTTGTTTGTTTATTTTATTTTATTTATATATTTTTTTTGGGGGGGGTGGACTTGTCATAGATGTGTGCCCCCACCCCATCTTTTACAGAATCGTGGATCCGCCCCTGCCTCTGCTAATCTCTTCCACCATCAACATAACTAGTGAGAGAGCCGTTCTCTGCGTTGTCATCATATTAAGATCTAATATCCTTGCAGCAAACAAAAAAAGTGGTTTAATTTGACGAGAGGTGACGAAGCTTTTAGTTGTTTAAAAAAAAAAAATTTAAAAAAAGAGAAGAAGAAGAAAGACTTACGAAGATGAAGGCAGAAGCACTTATGAGACCGAGTCAAACGCTTTGAGCAGCCACTCTGTTGCTAGATGAACTGAGAAATTGTTGATGCTACCAATCGCGATTCGCGATACCTGATGCGAACGAAACGTAGGAGTATATAAGAGAGTCTGTCGCCAGCAGTATTGCTTATTCTGAGAGAATATTCACTTACCACAATTTTCGTCCGCTTTCTTTATGACGTCATCAATTCATCATGAAATCAATTCTCGGGTCCATTCAAATTATATGGATGACAATCGTAATAACAATGATGATAATTAATATACACTGACCTCTACACTCCGGCTTATTTAAAGATGCAATGCCGTTTTCTATAGAGCGGATATTACCATAGTCTTAATTCTCTCTTGAGTGGATTAAAATTATGACCCAAATTTGCAGTTCCTTAGCTATTATCAGCGCGCGCGAGTTTCAAGAATGAAATTCTGTCAGGTAATTTATTAATTAATGATTTCATTGATTGATTACTATAACTAGAACAAGAGAGACATGTTTGGATAATAATGCCTTGTCTATGGACATACCCATAGCAAAGGATCTGACCTTTGTCTCCATTCTCTTGAGTAGATTAAAAATTATGACCCACAAGTAGCTCCTCAGTTGTCATCTGTGCATGACCCGTTTTAAGAATGAAATTCTACCAGGTATACTTAAATTAACTAATTAATCAATTGATAGATTAATACAACTAGATCAAGGGAGACAGCTTTAGACAAAATACATTGCCATAGGCAAGGCTATCACCATTATATCTATTTTCTTAAGAAGATTAAAAATTATCAGTGACGCATATTTGTAGCTATTCAACTGTTACTACCGAATACCAAGTATGAAATCCTACCAGGTGATCAATTAACTACCCTTTTAATTAATCAATTATTACACTTATAACAAGAGGGAAATATGACCCCATATTATTTTTAACTTACTTTTCCTTAAAGGGAAAATCCATCCTGGTATTAAGTTGATTAGAATAAAGGAAGAAAAAAATGAGAGAAACAGATTAGTAAAAGTTTGAGCAAAATCCGATAAGAAATAAGAAAGTTAAGAATTTTTGAAGTTGTAATCAATCAAACACAAATTGACAACTCTATGACGTATCTTACGAGCTCCTCTCCCATTCACTCAGTACAGAAAATCTCATAAAGTTTAATTTTCTTATTTTTTATGAAGGAATAGATTTGTTTCATACAGGTCTTGTGTAAAAACATATGAGCAATGATTATATCTAAGGTGCATTTATGATTTAATATTTCCTTTAGTCAGAGGAAATGGAAATTAATGATTTTATGGGTACGGGGCAAATAGGAGAGGAGCTCGTAAGATAGGTCACGAAGTTGCCAATTTGTGTTTGATTGATTACACCTTTAAAATTTCATTATTTTCCTATTTCATATCGGATTTTACTCAAACCTTCACTGATCTATTTCTTTATTTTTTTCTGCTTCTTTTAAAACCGGCTTGTAGTCAGGGTGGACTGTACCTTTACTTTATTGTATTTGGTATCTATATGGTTTTAATCAAGGTCATTTATGCTTGTCATCTTTAAAGTGAATGAATATTTTAATCACGTTTATTTTGTTCCTTATATTTATCATACTTTCGTGTTCCCTTTTATTCCTCTTGTATGTTATTATTGTTATATTGAATGTACCCATTTTAACACTACTGGAATATTCGTGTTCATTTAATACCAGGACCGAGACGTAAAACAGTAATCCAGCTGATCATGGTATCCTGTATAAATATGTTTGAATGAATTAAAGAGACTGCTTTGGATAAAATGCCTTGTCTGCATGTGGACATGTCTTTATAACAAGGCATTTAATTTGAAGAAAAAAAAAATCTTTAAATGGTGTAATTTGCTGGTCGTAATGCGAAGTCAATATTTCCAAGCATAACATTATTATGTGTCAACGTAGGACTATAGGACATGTGATTACATAACGGAGCTGAAGGCCAGTTATCAGCTTATGTGTATTTGAATTCTATATATCATACAGGTAGCCCTTTTGTGATATTAATTATATTAATACCATTTGGAGGGGTGGCGCTATAACAAAGGAGAACTATTTCTATCAGCAAAATCTACCCCGTTCCCCATAATCATGATGCCATAAAAATCTGTAATGATACAACATACAATAATACCTTACTACCGTACTAGTTCTCTTCGATATCTATATCATTTCCTTAGTTCTTTGTGATCAATATTAACTCAAAATCCTTCACGTATAGAACATCATCTGTTATTCTTTAACTCTTCATATTCTTAGGGTATATTCTATTCTAGGACTGAGAGCATAAAACAAGAAAGCAAAGTGAGAGCTCCGAGTGCCTAAATATGGCTAAATTGTCCGTCTTCAATTCTTTTCCTTGTTGGCGTATGAGAGTATTATCATGAAGAATATTTCATTATCGCTGTTTAAAGTCAAACTTGTTTTGACTGTATGTTACACATTTACACTATTAAGAGTTTATTAACTGATCCATCGCACTCTTTCTTTGAGATGTTATATTCCAAAAAGCGCCCTCAGTGTTTAGCTACACAGCGAAGCCGTTATTGAAGATAATTCTGCATATTTATCAGGGAAAGTCCAGGTTGTTTTGGTCCCACACACTCCCGTCCCTATCTAAGATTTGAGAATATCTGATGACTGTATCAAGCTGATGGCACTCCTAGAGCTTTTATGGATAAAACAAAATATCAAGTGAAATGTTATTTTTATGGACATATCTTGGCCTTGCCCATTATCAAGCATACGTGTCTTCTATATCAATCAAGTTTGCAATGTAAACCTTACCCCGAAATGACTATTGTAAACTATATTTCTAAAACTTTATCGGCTTATTTGGAAGAAAATTAGGATAAAGTTTTATTAGAATCTGAAGGAGAAAGCATTCAAGATATTCTGATGTTAATATTCCGTAAATTTTTTTTTTGTTTGTTTTTGTTTGATGTGTGAAATTTTGTGTTTTTTTTTTCAACTTCAATATGATATCAAGTGTGTTTTTTTTGGTATAAGACTGTTGATATTTTTCTTTTGAAATATAATATAACATGCCTATATCTCTTGAATAATTGTGAATGTGCCCGTTTGTAGAAGACTGTATTTTGTTTTTCGTATATGGATATATATATATATATATATATATATATATATATATATATATATATATATATATATATATATATATATATTATATGCTCTTTAAAGCGACAAAAGAACATATTAAATCAAATAAAATATGCCTTATAACGGTTACATAATTACAAATCAGTGTAACATTGTTCCATATCATATAAAGTTATAGCCCGGAAAATTGCAATTCCGATACCACCCATGTGGAACTGCCCTTTTGCAATAATCCAACCATTATTATCATCATGATCATCACAATCATAACTATCTTCATTTTTTAGCATCATCATCATTATCATCATCATCAGCAGCAGCAGCATCATCATCAGCATTTCATTATCATTAGCATCATCACCACCACCGCCATCATCATCATCATCATCATCATCATCAACATCATCATTATCATCATCATCATCATCATCATCATATTCAAGTCACTTTCAATTAAAAGAAGTTATAGCTTGTTTAAGAACATTTTTTTTTAATGTTAAAAACATTCCCAAATTGAAGAAAGGGGAAAAAATGTCGATTTTCAATAATAAATATTCTGTTAAGTTTCGTAACTCGATATGAATAACTGTAAAGTCATGGATATCATCATAACTAGAGAACCAACTTCAAAGAAATTCCATATACCATTGTCAGAACAGAGGCTGAATATATCTTGAAAACAATTCTCACCACAGAAATTTCGCTCTCAAAAGATCGTTTTTGTTGGATGAAAGAATTAGGAGGACGGGGTACAATTATATTCTGGGATTAGTTGTGTATACAGAAACCACTGGACAACCCAACATTGTATTGTATCGATCGAATACAATACCTCTTGAAATACGTACAGAGACGTCGTGGGGGACACGATCTATTCATAGCTCATAGAGGATCAATGGAATTATTGGTGGGATAAAAGCGATACAAACAATGCTTTGAAGAATTTAAGTATTGAAGTGCAGACACAAACCAGCGGGAGATTGGAGTATTTTTGTTGGGCCGAGTTACTCTGCCATTTCACCCCTCCCCGCATCCTCGAATCCTTTGCAAGATGATCTTCATGACTCCATGCGAATGTATTTTGCGTAAATTCTAATTCAAACAACGAAAACATTAAGCTAATGAGCTCTATTACGTGCTAAAATACCATTATGAAAGCGATGTATTTACCATGTTTACATCTCGACAATTGAAAAGCGTTGACACCTTCTCTTAAAGTATAAAACGGCCTTCCCGTTTTATCGATTTACAAGAGTTCTACAATAGCTATTCTTGTTGGTATGTTTGAGTTTTTAATTGAGGGCATCTTCAGTGTTCTATTTATGTACCGCTGTAGTTATGTGAACCCTGGTACTGGGTGTTATCCATTGTAATGGTAATAGTCCCTGAAGAATTAGACTGTATATTTTATAATTATGTTGCTCTGTGATATATTTAGATTTCTATTCTAATTGTAAAATGGTTTAAATTCCGCCAGTGGCCGTCACGTTGATTTCATTAAAAATGTTTTTAAAATTTATTCCAATGAACTTGATGATGAACATTTAACGATCACGTTTTAGCTCCAGAGGCAAACAGCATAATAGATGATGATTATCGTCGAAGAGGAAATTATAATGTCAAGCTTTCTTATCTCATTATGTGATATTTCTTCATATAAACCATTAAGTTTTCGAATGAATATTAATTTTTTTTTACGTCTTCAAACTACACAAGTGAAATAAGCAAACCAGTACATTGAACCGTCATGTTTTTTGTTGTTTTTTGCGAGGCATCATTAATTAGATCAACTAATCGATGAATCGATGACCCTATGACCATTGAAGACTATCAGTGGAAACAGCATTACACAAGTTGAAATATCATTGGGAACTGAAATAAAAAGATTGCACTGCTTTGGCATGAAACTGTGGGAAGAAACTCCCGTTCCCAAATTTCTCCCGTGCCATGGGCAGCTATTCCCGCCCAAGAATGTAAATGTTTATATACTTAAAGTTTAGCCTAGAAATAGCTAATTGTTCTTCATGAAGTAGAAACATGTACATATATTGTGAAGGTAAATACCCATTTAAGATTATCTGAAGACATACACAAAAATACCAACAAAAAAAAAAAAATCATGAGCCAAAGTATTATCACCCCGAATGTGACACTTTATAGTTCATTGATGATGACTGTTCATAAACCAAGTGACGGAAAAAAAACAAACGAAAAAAAAAAAAAACGAAAAAAAAAACCAAAAACAAAATCGAAGGCGTTTTAAAGAAGAGGTATATTGAGGGTCAATAGTAAGGGTGGGGAGGGGTGCAAACGTGGAAGTACAGGTGTTATTTATAACGTGAGTTTTTCTTTATCGGCGCGCGAGACTTCGATTGGTCCTTGCATTCATTCATTCATTCATTCATCTACTAACTCCATGAAAAGGAAGATCTACAATACAAGGAATAGCCACATGAGCAATGTGAAAACTGTGCATTTTTGTACAATTAGTGTTGGCTGAAGAAAACAGACAGTTTGGTAAGTTATTGTCCAGTATCTTACGTACTAGTGGTACATGTATTTTGAAAGGTTCTTGCGGTTCAAAATGATTTCGTATCTACAGACCGTATAGTTTAACTGTGTAATACTTATGCGTATGCATGTTCCCTTCTGTCAGAGGGGCATGTAATCATTTATAATATTCTATCGAACAATTTGCCTGTGCGGTGGTGTTGTTTAATTACTTTCTTAATTGATAAAGAGTTTGCTCTGTGACTGGTATAATGAAATATGTATATAATATGATTGATAATGATATCGTTTGGTTGTCAGTTGTGTGAAATCATTCGAAGCAGTGCCTATGGACATATCAGGTAATTTGTGTTGACACTGGGGAGGGGTGGGCTGGGATGGAGAAAGGCTTAGACGTGGGGAGGGGGGCAATGACCCAAATGCCCCCTTGTACTGCCTCTGGTGTCAGACGAGATGCAAAACAGTAATCCAGTCATGTTCTGTACATGCCAGAACTAGGAAGTATGAGTCCGTACCTGCCATCTTCCCCCAATCTCTGATTCCTACTGATATCAACTAGTTTCTTTAAAAGTTTTTTTTTTTTTTTTGGTTATTTTCCTTTGCCTTCAAACCGGGGGGGGGGGCAGGCATGTACTACTGTTTGTATAGTTACAATGCGATAACATTTGCAATAATTTTACAAGCGTCAAGCGGGGACCGTACATTCTAGAACTAAAAATTCGTAAATGCCTTATAGTATTCTATTCTTTCAATCTCTCAATTCACACACCTAGAACACTTCAATACTCCATTTCCTTTTAACCCCTCTCAAAACATGACGGGAGATTACCCATCATACTCTGGTGGGAGTGAAGTATAGTAATGGCAGACATCATCTGATAAATCATCCTCGCCATTTTATTCATGCATATTCGTTGATAGCACCGAGATGACAGGAGGGGTATTATATTTGGTTTTGCTCGAAGAAATGGAGCGATCGACAATATGTCATCCACTTCATATCTCAAGAGCTGGAGGGATGAATTTCGCCTGCGCCAATGATGCCCGATAATGGCTATTTGTATAATCATATATCTAAAAGCTACGTGTTGAATGAGAATTTTTACTGGGTTAAGATCTCGAGCGAATCTTCTAAAAATACATTACGAAGTCTTTTAATGGCCTGCTTTGTTGAGAAAGTTTCATCTAGAATCAAATCACTTTTTTCTGCGTATAGCCAAAATACGAAAACATATTATGAAGTCTTATTATGACTTGCCTTGTTGAAAAAGTTCAATCTGGAATCAAAACAATATTTGTGGATAGCCTAAAGACATGAATATATAGAATATAAATGAAGAAAGATCGCTATCATTCTATAGTAGTTACGTTCACACGATGGGAGCAAAACTTTAAGTTTCGCTTGTAGTTTAAAAACTTTAAGTTGACTTGTAGTTATCTTGTAGTTTCAGACCGTATGAACGGACTCGTAGTTTCGAAACTTTAAGTTTACTTGTAGTTCTAGAAACACAAGCCAGCTTGTGGTTAAAGGAGAATGAAACCCTGGGGAGAAATCAATTTTAATGAAAAGAGAGGATAGAGGGAAGCAATTTAAAAATAAGTTCCATCAAAATCGGTTACGAAATGAGAAAGTTATGAAAGTTTAAAAAGTCTCAATTTACTTTCCATGGTGATCCTCAAATTGGCAATGTTGCTTCAAAGTGACAGGTGTAGTAGTACAACTCTCCATATGTTGTGTATACAAAATGTCATATTTTCCCCATTATCTCTTAAGGTGCAGCTTGTCTCCTTCTTAGATCAAGATATATCATGGGGAAAATGTATTTGACACAACATATGTTGAGTTTACAAAAAGACAAGCAGCATCTTTAGAGATAATGGAGAAAATATGAAATTTTGTGTACAAAAAAATATAGAGAGTTGTACGACTAAACCTGTCATTTTGAAGCAACATTGCCAATTTGAGGATCGCCATAGAAAGTAAATTGAGACTTTTCAAACTTTCATAACTTTTTCATTTCGTAACCGATTTTGATGGAACTTTTTAAAAAATTGCTTCTCTCTATCCTCTCTTTTCCCCAGGGTTTAATTCTCCTTTAACGTCGAAACCACGAGCAGTGGGCGGTCCTCCTTCGCAGTGTGGACAGAATAAGCTTTAAGTTTCGCAAGCTTGTAGTCAGCGATGACCTCGCTGTTCATGTTAAACTTCCGGGTAATACCCTTCGCGCGAATTATGAACACAGGATCTGTATGTATACTGTACACACAATCGGTAGTATCTACTTCCGGGGTTAACCACAACGATCGCTCGGCTTGTAGTTTCAGCTCGTTGTTTCGGGCTCGTGTGAACCCTCGTTGCGGTTAGGGAGTCGTGGTTTCGTTAACTTAAAATTTCACTAAATTAAAGTTTCGAAACCACAAGTCCCGTTTGAACGTAGCTAGGTTCTTTTTTTTTTTTTCGTTTTTTTTTTGTTAAGGTCTATCACAAGTTGTTGTGCGTCTTTTGAAGACTGACCTGTTTCGGGAAATCTTTCAATAAAGACGTTTCATTGTACTCAGTTATATCTTTCTACTCCAGTATCACGCAAAGTTGATGAAGTCTCAACCACAACGCATCAAACATTGAAAAAACTCAGCATGGTTGGTGATGTACTGCCCATGGGCAGACGAAACCATTAAATTTGGAATTAATCTAATTGGGGCAGTTAATTTGGAGACACCGTATATAGACCTTCTTCTCAGAAAGAGAGAAAGGGCAGGGAGAAAGAAGATTCATATGAAAAACAGAATACAAGCACAAGAATATCCTAATTCGAAAGAAAACAAAATATTCTTAAAGATAAAGTCGACCATTCGCAGACACATGGAAGGGATTTTTCTAAAAATGTATAAAAACTCTCACAACAAGTTACTAAATCCTATTATAGACCTATAGGCCTAGAAACTTCTCACCACCTAATTCAGCGGGGGGAAAAAAATGATTTCATAGCTGTGAATTGATATAAAGCAACAAACAAACAGATAGTCTGGTTCACTATGTAAGAAAATGGGCTTTCGTTCAAAATTTTTGGAGATTAGCAAAACTATACATTTTTATAATCGTTAGAACATGGGAAATTCAAAAATTGATGTTGGCATTTGCACAATTCACCGGCATAGCGGCCATTTTGGATTTTCAAAATGGCCGCTATGTGTAACTCTTATCGAACGAATTTGAAGATATTTTTTAAACAGAACCTCATCTTACCATGTATTTATCATCATATTAAAGGGAATTAAATTTTCTACAACATGATACCACATTTAATGGGTTTGGTGATGATTTGCGGTACAATTTTTGGCCAAGAATGTGATTTTTTACATAATTTTTACAAAATATCAATTTCTTCAAAATACGTATTTCTCATTATTTCAAAAGTTATTTTTACTAATTAGTTCAAACTTTTCAGAGAACTTTCCATATGTACGGTTAATACCATATAAAAATTACAAGTTCATTGCTTATCAAACAAAACATTTATAGCGCTCTAAAGTTGACACTTTGATATTAGCTAAAGTAGAGAATCGATAACAAAAGTGGTTACTAAGTGCTGCCTTCTCCCTACAGTGGTAACATTGGGATCCGTGAAATGGATAATTTCGGTAGTACATGCTATTGTCATGCAGATTAATATTTTAATAGGATGTGTGATGTCAGATGATTCAGTACGATCATATTTTAGTGATACAGAATTGTTTATTAGCTCCCGTTGCTATGATACAAATGTGCCTAATAACCGATGATGTGTGTTGAGAAATCAATAAGGCCAAGTGTCCAATAATATATATGAGGAGACCTGGTTTCAAGTGACAATCATGATTCACACTCCGACACACGTATATACTAGATTATAGGGTACAGAACTTGCACCCCCTACATGTCCATGGCTTCCCCTCCCCCTTTCTACTTTTAAAACGAGACAAATTGGTACAAAGTAATATTCATAAAGTACTTTGCATAATGGTAAGAAAATCAGTGAGCCTTGACAAATCATTTAAAATCTCATGGATTACTGGAAAAATATCTGTCAATGCCTTACCATTCTTCCCACCCCTCCCCCTACCCCTCTAAAGTTTAACTTAAAACAATACCTACAAGAATTATTGGTAAAAGGAAGCAATTCAGGCCATTAGTGAAATAATATGGGACCTGTATTCACGTGATAGACAATATTTACACTCTAAAACATGTAGATACTTGGTGGTGGGGTTCAAAACGTGCGCCCGCACCCCCCCCCCCTCAGTTGTACAGGGAGGTCCCCTGAACATATTCATACCAAACAGTCTTTAACATCAATCCAAGTCTTGTTGACCCCCCAAATTGGGTCCCCTGTAACATTTCCAAGCACTTTTAATATTAAAACGAGCATAGTCTTACGAGGTGGGGAAGGGTGGGGGCTAGGGGCTGAAAGTAAAGTTTACATTCGGGCAAGAGGCGTCAGCACCCCCCCCCCCCCACCCCCGCTCAGTTGTAGACAAAGTTCATCGGTTGGTCTCAATCAGCGCATTTCACGCCTCTCTAAATTTTGACTTTCTTCATCTTCATTCAGCATTGCAAAACTCTTTTGCCACGAAAGATCCTTCTAAACTTAGGTGACTTTTTGAGACATTTCCTGTTTTGAGTAAAAATTGGTTTAACACAATATTTCTTGCTACCACTGTTTATCTTATTTTTTAAAAATTGTTTTACTATAAGCTTTACTATTTACTAGTACCTCAAATAGCAGAACTGAAAGCAAAAAAATGTGACCTTTCGGAATTTTTTTCTCTGTTTTTGTATAAAGTGGTTAAAACGCAATATTTCTTATTCTATTTGTATATCTTTATTTCTCCTTATTTATGTTATCAAGCTTTACTATTTACCTTAAAAAGCAGAAATAAAAGTAAATAAAGTTGAAGAACAATATGACATGCAGGAAATAAGCATTTTAAAGGTTGTAAGCCGTCTGTGCTGTAATGGCGTGATCATACATGTACAATTGTAATTGTATACATGTAGCCTAATTGGATTACCCTAAAACGTCTTTGGGACAAGTAAAGTATGTAATAATTTGTTGTATACTGTAAAATACATTTATTTAGTTTGCACATGCTGGTCAACATATTAGAACAGGTAGTCTATCTCTAGTTTGATAGAGTATAGGCCCAATTGATTAGTAGGTTACAATAATACAGCTAAAGAACTGCACTTAGTACTTAATTCAGGGGGTAGTTATCCGGGGGAGGGGGGGGGGGGGGAATTGACCAGTGATGATAGTCGATGAGAAAGTTAGTAGACTGAAAAACAAAAGTCGTTAAAAGTGACTTTATTTCATGTGCATTCAATTGTATTTCAACCATATTTCTTGCTTTATAGGTCTGTCATTAGAGGATCTTTTTTCTAAATCAATATTCAGACAGAAAAGGGATAGTAAAAGAAGAAAAAATTACAAATGATCTACAAAGAAATAAAATAAAATTGCTGGGTTTTTTAAAATTCTAATTGCCCAAAAATATAAATTCTTACCTGAAGAGAAGAAAATTAGAAACCAAAATATAGTATGACTGCATAATTTTTCTAAACTTGGTGTCAAAATATGTGCAAGTCTTCAAGGACAAAAACCAGAACGTGGCACTGTTTCAGTTTAGAGACGCAGTGAAATTTGTCTGAGGGCTCCTAGCCGCCCCAAAGGCTTAAAGTGAAGGAAGACTCAAGTATAATTTTGTGATAGCACCAAATATTTCCCTTATCAAGGAAACATAGGCTTATCATATTTCATGTAGTTTTTATACTGACCACAGAGAAAGGGCAGAATATGTATTTAATGTCGGTCATTTTGAAAATCCAAGATGGAAGCCACATGAAGTGTTGAGATGGGAAGTCTAATGACGTCACCAATGTTTTTCCTGACCCTGGAAACATAGTATTAGAATATTCCAATAAGTTTATAGATTGCCTTGAAGCAGAGATAGGGCAATATGATATTTCATGGCGGCCAATTTGAAAATCCAAAATGGCCGCCATATGCGATGAAGCGTTGGGAGTAGAAGTCTAGTAATGTCACAGATTGTTTTCTCGACCCAAGAAACGTAGGAGTAGCATATTTCATTAAGTTTCTACGTTGAAAAGAAGCCGACGTAGGGGGGAAAATGTATTTGTGGCGGCCACTTTGAATTAAAAATGGCCACCATGTCCAATGAAGCGTTGAGATTGGAAGTTTAATTATGTCATTAATGGTTTTCCTGACCGAGGAAACAAAGTACTAGCATATTCTGTTAAGTTGCTGTAGGTTGACTGGAATATATATATATATATACAGCCCTGGAAAAAATTATTAGACTAGCTCCATTTTGAGGTATGAGTAGTGTAAAGTCCACTGTCTATGGAAGTAGGAAAATTATTATCAACAGCTAATGCATGATTAATGGACTACTAGTAACTAGAACGATTACCCCTATGACTTTTTACCCAAGGACAGTTACTACCAGGACAACAGCCAGGACAAGTTGTCCCGGACAAATTTCCCCAGACAATTATAACACCCCTTTTTTTCACCCGAGAAAGAGTTTTTGAACCACCTAATAGACTATAAATGTCTGAGAGAATGAATTCAAGTTTACTACTCTTGGTCTGAGCACCATTGCCTTCTCATTATTCTACTGAGACCAGTGCGTGTGACATAAAAATTAAAGGTATTCAAAAATTAATTTTATGAAACAAACAACAACAACAACAAAAATTCTTGCCGCATGAATGAGCTGCTGTGAGGGGAAAAAAAGGGCAACACCTTGTTGACAGAATGCCACAAGGCATGGCTGCTATCATCAAATGTAGCAATTTTCCACCAAGAACTGAACAAACTGCCCCCAAAGGAGTGGACATGGCTTTACGAAAAAATCAGGCATACCCCCTGGACAATTATCCCCAGACCACTTCTGTCAGGACATTTTTTCCAAAACCCCTACCCCTGGAGAATATCCCTGAGGACAGTTAGCATCTAGGATATTTACATTCTGTTAGTTGTTCTGAAAGTTCTTTCCGTTGGGGTGCCCTTAGAAGTAATTGTCCTTCAGCGAAAATTGTCCGGGGTTAATTGTCCTAGGGGCAATTACCCTGGCGGTAATTGTCCTAGGGATTAGTTATTACACGAGCTAATTGTTTTGGGGAGTATTCATCGACTCATTATGAGTTAGCTAGTAGAAATCATTCTGAAAATTCAATTACTGATATAGCCAACACTTGCCATATAGGCCTTTATTAGGAGCTGGTTTAATAATTTTTTTCCAGGGCTGTATATATATATATATATATATATATATACATATATATATATATATATATATATGCCATTTTTAAAATACAAAATGGCCGCCGTGTGCGATGACGCATTAAGATTAGAAGTCTAATTATGTCACCAATTGTTTTATCAACCGAGAAAACGGAGGATTAGAATATATTTGCTAAGTTCCTAGGTTGACCAGAAGCAGAGATAAGGCAACTTATATATTACACGTATGCCATTTTGAAAATCCAAAATGGCCTCCATAAGCGAGGAAGCGTTAGAAGAAGATGTCTAGCGATGTCACCATTTGTTTTCTGCGCCCATAAATAGTAGGATTGACACATTTTATTAGGTTTATGCCTTTAAAAGAAGCCGAGATAAGGCATATTATGTATTTTATGGCGGCCATTTTGAAAATCCAAAATGGCCATCATGCTGGTGTTTGTGCAAATGCCAACTTCATTTTTTTTTTATTATCCATGTTCTAACGATTCCGAAAATGTATATTTTTGCTAATCTCCAAAAATCTTGAACAAAAATACATATTAAACCTGACCAGAAGGCAGCCCGTGGCATTAATTCTCTGTTTTAGCAAATATCAAAGTGTTAACTTTAGAGTATTATAACTTTTTTGTTAGATAAACAATGAACTTGTAATTTTCATATGATATTGACCCTATATATGGACGCTTTTCTGTAAAGTTGGAAGTCATTAGTGAAATGGACTTTTGAAATATGGAGAAATATGTATTTTGAAGCAATTCATATTTTTGAAAAAAAAATTTAAAAATCACATTTTCGGCCCAAAATTGTTATACAAATCATCACCAAACCCAGCGAATGTGGTGTCATGTTGTAGAGAATTTAATGCCCTTTAATATGCTACCACAAAAATGATAGAATGAGGTTCTGTTACAAAAATATCTTCAAAAGTGTTCAATACTAGTTACAAATGGCGGCCATTTTGAAAATCCAAAATGGCTGCTCGGTCAGGGTTTTGTGCAAATGCCAACATCAATTTTCGGATTCCCCATGTTCTACCGATTCCAAAAATGTATAGTTTTGCTAATCTCCAAAAATTTTGAACAAAAATACATAGTGAACCTGACTAAGAACACAGCAAACAAACATAGGGGATAAAACATTGAGGTGTCTCGGAGTCGCAAGAGACACTTGAACATTATTCTGTATATATTCAGACCTATGATGTGGTACTGAATGAGATCATTATGATATATCACATTCGTGGAAAATATGTTTATAAATAGCACTTTCAAGAGACATTGAAAACATGATTAAGAGGCCTGCAGCCATTCAAAGCTGTCAAAACGGCTGAACAAAGAAAGCATGTATAAAATTTAGCTCATTATCTGCTCGTCAACACTGCATTCTTTACATGTGTATTTTTAATATACCGTCCATTCAACATTTTGATTTTTTTTCCTTCACCAAATTTTTTTCTTGAATGAGATCTGTCCCCAGAGTTTTGAAAAATTAATGACCAAGGCAAAATCCTGACACCGTCTTTAAACAGTCGGATTGCGCACATCAGGTGCTCAATTTACTCGTTCTATTCCCAGCTGTACACATCATGAACCAATCATTTAAATGATCCTGGGGAGAAATTCACGAGATAAACGAGTTGTCTTGATGTATAGGCGCAGTCTCTCAATCTTTGTCAATTATTAGATTCTCCTATCCTGCAGCGGTCATTCTGAGGCAACAACCCGTTTCAGATATATCTAATTCGACGCCTCGGGATAAAATTCTATCTAATTTTTTTACTATCGAATAGAGATGAACCCTCAAGAAAAAGATGCCATCAGAAAATCAGAACCGATATTTCTAAAAACATTCATCCAAAGGCGCAATCCCACGCAAACACAATCTCTCTGTTAAGTTTTACTACTTATGATTATTGTGCCATGACGATAATGCACAAAAATCATCCAGGATTTCAAGATAGCCAATAAAACCAAATACTTTTTTACTTGTTTGTTTCTCTCTTCCCCCTCTCTTTCTATCCCTCTTTCGCTCTCTCTCTCTCTCTCTCTCTTTCTCTCTTGGCGTTTTTTTTTAAATCTTCTTTTCGCCACTCAGTAACTACGCCAATGTTCAGAGTTGTTGTAGTTGAAGTTGGTTATTTTTTTTCCTATTTTTAACATCCATTTGTTCACAGAAAATTATTTCAGTGAAGATGCTTCATGTAAGCCTGACTGTATCGTTACTTCTATAGACGAGCCCCTAATTATTTCCCCATTAGATTTGTCAAAGCTTCCTGTTTTTTAATCTTAAGAATAAATAATGGGCGGTGTTGTTTTGATACTCCTTTTGGTCTTTATATCAGTCAAATGCAGTTATAATTAGAATATTCTGAAGTGTGTTGATCGTGAATAGAAACGTTTGAATCATTTGTTTTAGGCAGCTATACTAGTTTTGGAATAACTTCTGAAGGCGAAATGGTTTTATAAAGCCTCTTTGTGATGTTGCCCGTGTCTTTCAGTGACAGCTAGCTAGCTATATAAGGTAAAAATAAGATTTATTTTATATCCTTTGTATGTATATTTGTACTGTAAGAACCAAACTGTCGACTCATTCTTAGTAGTATTCCTATTCTTATACACAATATGTAAACATGCTAATCAGCTTTGCGGGTATATAAATAAAGTCAATGCATTAGCGTGCAACACATTATATAAAACATTTTGAATACCCTCTTTGACTACCCTCTTCAAAATGTATGTGATATCACCTTACGAATTGTTATGCATAGACAGCAATTTCAAAACATGCTCTGCGGGTTTCTTTCCATGAGATCGTAAGACAAAACATCATGATACTATAATTAGACTAGATCTTTATTATAACGTCGTAAAGTAAAAAAAAAAAAAAAAAAGACTTGCAGGTACACCATACGCATAGAATAAATCTAAATGGTATTTCTTTGTTATAGTTTTTATACAATTAACAATAACGTGAATGTGATTGACGGCAGTGAGACATTTGGGTTCCTAGAAAACCCCAATTTCTAAAGAACCCTATAGACAGGGGCTATATCCAGATTTTCTGAAGGCGGGGGGGGGGGGGATTTTACCGACTATGTAAGATTTTTCCCGGCCCGCCCCATTTTCTAGGTCCTCTCAAAGGGGGGAGGAGGAGAGAGCATACCCGAAAATTCTTCCACGTTTCCTCATTTAGGCCTGCATTTCATGGTTAGTGAAACACTGTCTTGTAACGTCTCGATTTACCAAAAAATAAAAAATAACATAAAATAAAGCATCGCTAAGAGTTTAGCGGTAGCATGGTACCCATGACAATTAGAAGGATCAAATACAATCAATATTTATAGATTGGAAAAGTACTGAAGGTATCGACAGGGGGACGTGTAGCGTTGCAGATACAAAAACGGGAGGATTAAAAACGTAATCCTATTTTGAAGGGTCCATTCCAGAATGAAAAAGGATTATTTAAATATCTTATGACGAAATATTTTCAAATAGATTTGGTGATTCTTTTTAGATATCTTGTGAAATTCATACATTTGACAGAAAATAATCTTAATTTTCCACAAATAACTTCTTATCTTTCGGTCAAAAACGGTCAGCTTCGGCTTGTGTAAACATAAGACAATTACCCAGTGATTACTCTTGAAAGATTATCTTTCGTTATAAATAGAAGCTTTCGGTTTGAAGCTTCGTAAGATAGTTGGACTATGACAAATAAAAAATAATAATACTAATAAAGCGAGGAAGATTAGACCTTCGATGATAATGCTGATTTAGTACCTGAGGTTACTGCTTGCTGTCCAAATAACAATTTCCTAAAAGATGGATTGTTACTTGGTTCATCGCTTGCTAAAAGGATATCCAAGATACGCTTCAAGAACAACAGCGTGATATCTCTGACCATGAATCTCGATAACGGAGAAAACCTTAAGTTGGGGTATTGCCCCGATATGTCTTCTGGCATATTTACTCGTCCTTTTCTCATGGAAGTGTAGGTCACTTGTTGGTGGTTATTTCCCTACAGAACAGAGACCTAATTTAGCATTTTCAAAAAGATGAAGTAAACAAAAGATGATATGAAATAGGAGGTAGATTAGGTTTGTTTTTTTTTTATTTTAATTTTTATATTCAAGGGACACAATTTCAAGAAAAGAATCTCTAACAAGCAAAACAAAAAAGAAAGAGAACACCTTTTTTTTTTAAATCCCATTTTCAGGTACACTTGGTCTTAAATTTTAGGGGCACAAAAATACACTTTGGGAGAACATATTTTTGTGAAATTTTGGGTATAGTAATAAAAAGGAAACTGTGTAGGTTTTTTCGTCGCGACGGTATAACTCCGCGTTTGCCAACTCTTTTATTTCACCAGCTCTCTTTTGTATAAGATATATGGCGCCATCACTTGACTGCCTAAAATAACCGAACTCCACCATTGCCCCCAAATAGTAAATAGGTCCCACATCTTTAGCCAATCATTTCGTCCCAAAACTACTTATCAGCTATTCCCACATGTGTATAAGTCGAATGAATACAATTTTGTCTACAAATTAGAATAACAAGTAAAATCCTTTATGATGATAGGTGTTGTGACCATGTCCTTGTGGAAAAAGGCAATCAACATACTATTGGAAAGTGGGACAAAAGGAAAAAGGTAATGTATCATATAATTCATTTGCTTATATTTACCCTGAACAATACCGAACAAAAAAGTACCCTTTTTTCCTGACATGCTAATCTAATACATATATACTTAAGACATTATTTGTCATTACCTGTCCCCTCAAATTTTTCAGTTACGTCAATAGAAGATATTATGACTTCGGCCATATTGGCGCGAAAAAAAAATCTAGAATAAAATGAAAGATCCGGGGTTTTGGGTATCGATCTGCGCCAGGAGGAAATGATCGAGTTTCATTTATTGATCCACTCATTTCCTAATCAGACCAAGATGTAGATACACTCAAATCGAACATCAGCTTAAACACTACGCAGAATTGACGTTGGAATACAACTGTTTACGTTTAAAATTATTCATAGTATGAAGGTCAATGCTATCTGAAAAACACAGACAAATGCCTGAAATATCTTAGTGTTATTGCAAAATATAATGCGTGAAATGTCTTTTTGTAACTATAAAATCTAATGCGTGAATTTACTTTGTGCAACTGACAAATTTAATTTTACGGAAATTTTTTTTCTTCTACCCTGTCTTTATTTTCTCTGCTTTCTTGTCGCCCCGAACAACTTATACCAGTTTCCCGCGAAGCGTCATTTCAGTTGCGCCATTATCTGCGCTAATCAAGCCTGTGAGGGTTACTAGCCCCTACACAGGTAATTTGAAATAGTGTTGTTGTTGTTTTGCATTTTGCATTCACTCTTTGTAAGATGTCTCTTTCAAGGCACGTCAAAGGCCGAGCAAGTCGGGCATTTGACTGATGTTTCTCATGTAATTTTGAATGTGAAATAGAAGTTTTTATACCTTTAGATGTAAAGACACTAAGAATGGAGGGTAACGGCCTCAGGGCAAATTGAGATCTACTAAGGTTGCCGACATTCTCTACCGTAATCCTTTACAGCCACGGGCCTGATGGTATAAGGATGTATAAACGAATACTTGGTGGAGTTGGATTATCCGATTCTTCTTAATCATAGCACAGTGGCGTATCCAGCACTGGATGAAGCCGGTGTAGACCCTGGAGCGAATCCAGGATATTGTAAAAGGCACACAATTTCGAAGAACAAAAATCTCTAACAAGCAGAATGAAAAAAGAAGGGGAAAATATTTTTAAAATATCACATTTTTGGGTGCATTTTGGTATCAAATACATTGAGAGAGAATAATTATAGTAAATTCTGTGAAATTTCATTTGTAACTGGCAGTGTGTCTCCGTCGGACAAGGGGTGCCCTAATATTATTCCTCTGTCACAGAAAAGCAAAATTGATATCCATTTTCCACCCACTCTGGAGGGGATCCCGCCTCCCCTGTTTATCAATTTCTGGATACGCCACTTTAGAGTGTCATGGAGAAGAGGAGAGAGAGGCGTAGGAGATCTGAGATTGGATGGGGGCGTGAGAGAAATGAGATTACGAGAAAGGACGATGAAAGAAACCATTCCAAATATGGATTACAGAGCTGGTCACATATGTCCGATAACGATAAGGTTAACGAGATTTTTCATTAAAGGCCCACCCTACACCCGTCCTGCTATCAACATACAAAAGCATACTCACACATATATGCACAACACCGTAGGGTGTACCTTTAATTGAAAATCTCGTTATCGTTATCGGACAAATGTGACCAGTCCTGTACGGTATAGCCGTTCTCACAGAGAGATTGATGCATTGGTAAAGGCAAGTAGAATGGATAGGGAATATTTAGAGAATATATCATGACAGTAGACTAATAGATCAATCATATTAGAGTATTAGTAGACAAAGGAGATTAGTCACGATACACGAAAAATGTAACTGGTGATGCAGAAGAACAAAATAGTAGAAATACAGAGAAAGGGGAGGAGAGAGAGAGGAAAAAAACAGAAAGAAGGTATGAGTGGTAGGACAGATAGAGGGAAATGGAATGAGACAGAGAGAGAGAGAGAAAGAGAGAGAGAAAGAGAGAGAGAGAGGGGGGGGGGGGCGAGAGATAAGAGAGAAATAGGACTGGCAGGGGAAGAAGTACCAAAGAAGTTACACAAGTTGGCTGTTTGTTAATGAGTTATTTCTAATGAAATATTAATACATGTATTCAATAACAAACTTTCTAGACTATCATCATTAACTCTGTAGGTTAGTAACCGGATATACCTTCCCATTTTCAAATCCTCAGATGACGTACTCGTTGTTCCTCTAATCTAATCTCCACCCATCGTCTCCCCATCATTAGGTTAATAGTCTGTACATCGCCCTCCCATGCTACACCTATCATGTCCCGTCGCCTCGTCCGTCTACTCTTTAACAGGCCAGGCTCGAAGCTATTTCCCCAAATTAAATTTAGGAATTTTGCACCTGGTGCACGCAGATGGGAAGTTCAACATTATCCCATCTAGTTGCAACTTGGTATTCTGGACTGTTGATGTTGCAAAGTAGGCTGACCCTGTGATGTTGCCATAAAGTAGTCTGAATAAAAGTTTGTCCTCTGTCGTTTTTTTGTTTTTGTTTTTGTTTTTGTTTTTGTTTTTATTTTGTTTGTTTTTTATGGGCGCGATGCGGTCAACAGATAAAAGATCAAACTGAAGAAGAAACAATTTGAATAGAATAGAGATTAGAAATCACACTTGTTCGTCAAGAGGTGGAACATAGATTCTGTCGTTATCTTCAACTGGTGATGCTATGATTGTACCACCTCAGATAATTTTCGATTCAGAAACTTTGCTAATGATATGACTAAATAAGGATAGTGTCATTGAGCTAAGATGTGCAAGACTTACATCACTTATCTACTCGTTTTGCAGACGTAAAGTGTCTTATATTTCTTGGGTATAACATAATTGTGTTTAATTTTTAAATGGACGTATCATTCCTCCGACATGATTCCTTTATGGCGGATCCAGAATTTTGTGAAATGGGGGCACAAATTTTCTGACAAGCAAAAAAAAAAAAGTTATTAATACTAAAAAGGGGGGAGGGAACAATGTACATTTTTCTTTAAAAGGAGGATGGGGGGCATGGACTGGAAGTGCCCATTAAATCCGCCACTGGTAATAAGCAATATATTCCAGACATGCTCCTCCAACCTTTCGGGAATTCCAACAGCTGTTCGAAAGTTGCTTTTTGTAGAGGGGTGATTTTTCCCAACATGTTTTGTACTTCTCTGTTTTAAGACACACTTCTCCCTTCAGAGTAACTTCTCGTAGTCTTTTTTTTTTTTTTTTTTTTTTTTTATAGGGGGTGCTCTTCAGCCCCCTTGATTATTATAGTGATGTGATACCAAAACAATCTAAATATGTGTGCGGGTGCGTGGAAGGTGTGATAATCACATAATAACAACATTTTCAGGCAGATACCATCAAACATTGCACGTTGACAGTTGAATGTGTGAAAGCTGCTGCATATTGGGCTGAGCCCTGAATGTTTTACTGGAACAGAAAGTGAAACCTAAACCGTGCTAACCTCTGTCAAAAATGAGGTTTCGCCTAGATTAGGCTAACAGTATTTGTGTCTTTGGAGTTTTCCTCATAACGGAATATAGTGTGATCCTTTCATCTTCACGAACTTCTAAAACAGCGGCAGCATAAATCCATGTTGACCGGAGGTACAGAAATAAATGACAACAAGACTTAGCAAGGTATTAGGATTCGAATATATACCGTTAAACCTTTTTTCGGTGTTACTCGTCTTCAGACGGAAAGGTAACCTTTGTAACCATTTAGAATTTTGAGCATCGTGCTTTTTATCAAGTGAATTATTACCAGATTACAGGGATACTTGACTAGGAGATTTAAGGGGAAAAGATGTCATTATAGCACGTGTGAACAAGAATACAGGTATTATATACGTTGGTAATGATATTGCTGCCTGTACCGGTTTTTAAGCAGGAAGGGGGGGGGGGGGGTGGGCAGGACCGAGGCGCAGAGGCACGTTTCACCCTTCCAATCTAAAAATACAATACAACACCAACGAAAGGACAGAGAGGAGGGGATCAAGAAAGTCAGAGGACTCTCAAAACTTTTTCTTTTTTAATCCCTATCTTCAGAGGATGCCTCCTTTCAGACCCTCTCGCGCACTTCATCCTAGTCTAGATTCTATCGGTTTTTTTATGTTTGGGTTATTCCCCTACGCTGCTTTTTCTCTACACGCATATCCCACACAGAGCGCGACTCCCCACTAATCGCGCGATCCCCCATATTTCACCTGTCGAAAATGTGGAGATCGATGGGGTAAAGGACTGTTATTGGGTTTACGTTGAGGGTGTAATATAGGATCGCGATCGCGCGATACGGAGACAGTCCAGGCAATGGACTAATTTCATCCATGTATTCAGATTACCTTCCCCAGTCCTCCCATGACTGGACCCATGTTATACGCCCCCTTTCGGAGAGAATGCGTATTGATAGGATCTGGTAAGATCTAGACGATGCACTCCATCTTACTCTTCAGCGTTCCTATTTCCCCAGGGACGTTGGTTCTGCATACGACATGGAATTATACAAAAAAGGGGAACTTGTCTGAATTTCATGCCCCATGTAGTAGCTTGGTGGTTACGTCTTTCAGCTTGTGGTGATTATTCTTGGTCATCACCCCGTGATTGAGAGAGAGAGAGAGAGAGAGAGAGAGAGAGACACACACACACACACACACACGCACACAAAGATTAGAAAGAGAGAGAGAGATCAGGGAAAGAGAGAAAAAGAGCGATAAGAGTAAGAGGGAGACAGACGGATAGACAGACAAACTGAAAATAAGATAGATCAGAGAAAGAGACATAAAGAGACGTAGAAGGAGAGATCAGAGAGAGAGAGAGAGACAGAGAGAGTCAGAGAGACAGAGAGAAACAGAGAGACAGATTTTCAGTTAGGAGAAAGAGAGTGATCAGAGTAATAGAGAGAGAAAGAGAGGGTATGTGAGATAAGAGAAAGGATAGAGAGAGAGAGAGAGAGAGAGAGAGAGAGAGAGAGAAAGAGAGAGAGAGCATTGGCTCGAATGAAGATTAATTTTGACTGGTAAAGAAACATGACCCGAGCCCTCAGGCGTGCAGTGTCTGTTTGTGTGATGGTATAGCTATATGACGGATGACCATCGTGCACTAGTAATCAAGGAGTTGGTGTAATCAAAGGAAATATATTTTGGAGGTTTGTTTTATGAAGTATTGGCCAAAAAACCATCTTTACGAGTTTATTTTCAAGTGGACTAAACTTATATAGTAACCGAAGTTGAACATTGTTTGTTATGCTTTATTCTGTGTATTGCTTTATTCATCGAGTTCGTCGAGAAATGCAAAAATAGTGGTAATTTTTTTTTATTTCTTTTTTATTTTGAGAATGAGAGTAGTTGGCTTTGTACTATTCGATTCCTGGCGGTTTTGCTGCTAATGTCTATCATGTCTCTGATGGTGCTGCTTCTGATGATGATCAGTGGTATAGGGTGGGTCCAGTGCGCTGGTGCTCAGATGTTATGGTGGGGGTCGTTCTAAAGGCTCGTTCAAAATAATGTGCCGAGGTAAACTGCCTCAAAAAAGACCAAAAAGAAGAAGAAGAAGAAGAAGAAGAAGAAGAAGAAGAAGAAGAAGAAGAAGAAGAAGAAGAAGAAGAAGAAGAAGAAGAAGAAGAAGAAGAAGAAGAAGAAGAAGAAGAAGAAGAAGAAGAGCCGCGCTTCACATTTCTGTATCTTATAGCACACATAATTTATAAGTGATTACGCGTAGGAACTTTGTTGCGTCATGCATCCCCACTTTTATACACACACAAAAACAAACAAACAAAACAAACAAAATAAATTTGGTGTTTTAGGCAGTTTACCGCGGCAAGTGTGAACGAGCCTTAAAAGAGTGAAATGTGAGAGAACAAGGCCAAGACGGGGTAGGGATTACAGTGTGTTAGGGGGTGGTATCATCATCTTTCCACATTCTATTAACCCCCTCTTGTTTTTCTTGTTCTTGTTCTTGTTCTTGTTTCTTCTTCTTCATCTTCTACTTCTTATTTTTCTTTTGTTGGTCTTGTTTTTTGTGTTTTGGTCATTCGGGGAGGACGGCGGGCACGTGCACCCCGTGGCTACGCCGCGTTCGATGACATCAGTAATTTTGAATTTGTGTCATGATGTAAAAAAATATATACTTGGATATGAATGATACCAAAAAATTTAAAAGTTACTAAGAAGTATATATGTATTTTCTGCTATCTTGAGTAGATATGAAAGTATTATTTCATTAAAAAAATATTGTTGCTATAGTTTACATTATACTTGCGAAATGATGAAATTAGCATCACAAGTAAGTCATAATGCATTAAACACATTAAACAAAAACAAATAGAATAGTGGTTATCTATAAACACTTATATCATATATACAGACTATAAAAATAAGAAATTTCAAAAAATTAGGTTGTTTGGTCAAATTTTGCATATTATATCAGAGATTGCGAACGTAATTTTCTGAAAGGTTTGGGTATTGGTGTGACTTCTACTAGCAGATAGTTTATTCCTTATTCATCTCTAAGAAATATAAAAGGATTTTTTTTTTCTGTAAAGCTCCCCGTTACTCAATCTCGACACATGGCGGAAATGCTGCATCTATTCCAACAGATTTATAACAGATAATGGAATTTATTACTCGTGGAAGTCACACCGCTACAGACAACCACATTTCGGAGAGGTAAGAAGTGATTTAATAAATGGAGCTCTTTACCACACATAGATCTGAAATGGAAAAGGTCAGCTAGGATATATTGTTGAGCGCTTGGGGTAAATGGGGGTACTCGTTTTTCCGAAGGTTCATAATTCCGAAGGTTCGTAATTTCGAAAATGAAATGGTGTTCATGACTATGAATATCAAAAAGGGGTTCATAACTCCGAAAATGTAATAGAGTCTTACCTAACTTTTATCGATTTTTATACCAACCTTTTTAATTATGAACCCTTTTTCATTTACGGAATTAAACCCTATTTCATTTTCGGAATAATGAACCCTGTCTAATTTTCGGAATAATGAACTTTTTTATTTTCGGAATTATAAACCTTCGGAATTACGAACCTTTGGAGTAACGAAGCTTCGGGAAAACGAACCTTCGAAAATACGAACCTCCGGGAAAACGAACCTTCTTACTTATGAACCGAACCTTCCGAATTATGAAACTTCAGAAAACGACATGAAGCTGTGATAGAGTGTCGTCTTCAATTTGGTTTGTATGAGATGGAGAGGTTACATTTATCGAATCCCCCTCCCTTAATTTCCTCCTCTCTGCCACTCCCCTTTACACTATTTAGATCTATCTTTCTTTAATTCTCTCCTTTTTTTATATCCCTCTCCTCATCTCTCCTACTCTCTCTTCCTTTATCAACCTCTCTATTTCTCCTTATCTCAATATTACCACGGCTTTATCTTTTCCCCCTACTCTCTCTCTCTCTCTCTCTCTCTCTTTCTGTCTCTATTTGACTCTCTCACTCTCTCCCCCACCACCCCCTTCCTTCGTTGTCTTTCTCTTTATATATATCTCTCCCTACCCTCTCTCTCAATATTTATCACTCTTTATCTTTTTACCTTTGTCCTCCTCCTCCTCCTCCTCCTCCTCCCCCTCATCCCTCGCTCTCTTTCTATAATTATCTTTCAATATATATATATATATATATATATATAGTTACTTCTCGCCCTTTCACTTTCACCTTACCCCCCCCCCCTCTCTATCCCCCTCTCTCTCTCTCTCTCTCTCTCTCTCTCTCTCTCTTTCTCTCACTTCTCCATCTTTCTCTCCTGGACGAGAACCTAACCATTAGCGGTGGTCGCATTGTGTTCAACACGTCTGAGAGAATGATTTATCGTCCCCTTTGTTCCTTCGAACAAAATTGGCATTGATTTCTAACGCCCGATTTGCAAATTAACATAGGCGATGGATGTTTCCCTTCAGAAACCGAGACATCTTAAACCTCTTAAATCAGGACGGTTGATGGAGAAAAACTGTAAAGAAGAACATAATGCAACTGCGAATTAGAAATACAGAACGTAACAGCAATGAATGGAATCATCGATTTCTTTAATGATTTTTGTGCTTGTGCAAAATCAGTGGTGTAACGAAATCCAAACTATGTTTTCAATAAGTAAAATAATGACGAAATATAAGAATAACTTTAATAATCAATATCTTGCCTTCAGCTGAAATGAGATCCCGATCGACTCTCGACACATAAATTGGTTGGTAGTAGCGTGGAAATGATAGTGCCACTCATTTGAAATATTATGCATTATATTGATTGATTTAATGCATTATTCTCCTGATTTACTCTCTCTTGAGAGTATGTCAAGCTTTGAAATGTCGTTATTGCTTGTTTAAAAAATGATACATCAATACTGTCCTTGGAGAGGGAGGGGTCCATATATAGTGACAACACTCACCTTCATGAAAAAACAAAACAAAACAAAACAAAAAACACAAGAGTTACATACACTGCCTTCTCTACACCTCATAAAAGTTTTACATTCAAATTCAAATGATAAGTTGGTCAAAGTTATTGACGCTAGTTTGTTGTTAGAGTCATGATTAGTCATCTGTTAGTTCCCTTTTCATGTATTATTTAACACATGAAAAGGTGTCGCAACGCTTCAAGCTTTAAGCTTATACTGCCACACCTCTGCATGTTATTATATTATCCATGTTTTGTATCTGCAATATGATCGTTATTTCCTTTTCAATTCTGTTATTATTTACTTATAATTATCCTCATTTTTGTCATAATGATCATACCCTGTAATGCCATGAACCATGCAGAAATGAACAAATAAATAAATAATTCTCATCGCTTCTGATTTGCGTTATAATACGATCTTTCGAATGCATTCTTCTTGAAATAGCATCCATGTCGGTTGACATTGTAATATTGCACCGACCTCCTAAGCCAATCAGTTTCAGCATTTTGTTCACGTCATAAGTTCATAATAAACACAAGTAATGATTACATAGTACGAATAACATATGCATAATATAAACATAGTGCCTTCTATAATAAGAATATAATTGAGTTCGTCGTAACCCGCTAAGGGTCATAGCATGCCGAGGGGCTTGTCGCATCGACGACAAAACTCGTTCATTATTTGTCACCCAAAAGGGCATGGGAAAGTAGACTGCAAGCAGTTGGGGACACGGAGAAAGTGAGGGTGGGATTTGGATAAAGGTGATGATGGAGAGACAAAAGATAGGAAGATGGAAATACGGACGAAGGAAATCGTCAAAGTTTGATGATGATATGTGAGATTGATGGCGAACGATGGGAGAGAGAGAGAGAGAGAGAGAGAGAGAGAGAGAGAAAGCGAGAGATAGCCAGGAAAGAGAACCTGAGTGACTTCTACGGAAATGCATTATAATTTGTATTCCCTCGCTTTCTTATTTCGAATCCATATTTCCTTTCCCTCTTTTACCATTATGTATTTCATGTATACATATTGTACATCCGAACTTTTTCTCACTCTCCCATGGCGTATTTTTATGCAATAATTCATGTGATCTTGGTACCCTGAGGCAGTTGTATTAAACCATGAAATCTTAATTTTGAGGAAATGAGATAAAACTACAATAAAGATGCATTTCGCCAATCCAATTAAAAGCAGTCCCTCTGCAGCTTCCCTATGGAACTTAAATCTACCTACTTCCAAAAGCCTGTATACGTCAAATCTTGCTACTGGCTCTTTTCCTTCACAAGGGGTTGGTTCTTAGATATAACCGTCCAAGGCCCTGGTAAAATTAACGCTCTCGATGCATGAGCCAACTCTTCACGAAATCAACAATGCTGATTCATGTGGGTGTATTTGAGAGTGAGTGCGTTCATGCCACTTGCTGGCGACACCAATTTTCGCCCAGATGCATTCCAATAGGCTCCATTGCTTGTCATCTTCTGCGAGATAACTTTTATCAGACAGTCGTCTGAAAGAATGTAGGCCTGTTTACACTACGATCCAAACATGGCGATGTTAGCGTTGTTACTATGGAAGTAGCTCAGCAATTACATCACTTTCAACGTAACTTCCACCATAACTTCGAGACGTCAGTAACTTCGAGACGTCAGTAAATTCTAGATGTTTGGAGCGTAGTGTGAACGGGCCTCATATTGCAAACGTTTGCATGGTTGGTGAACATTTCAGAATATTGGATTCTTCGACTTGTTCATGCATGTAATCAGCGGTCAGGACAGCGCATAAAGCTATTAGTCGGTGAATTTCCTCATTAGTTCTAAAAGCTAGGTGTTGCATCGACAGCCGGCGGTTAGAATACAATTGTGGTAATTAAGGCAGCCTCTTCTGTCACGTCAGAATCAGACTGACGTTATTTATTTTCTTCTTTTTCTTCTTCAGTGACATACCCGATGACTAGACTTTCTATAGTGACGCTTTTATTTGTCATTTTCCTTTGTTTAACCATTGTCATTTTAATGTTTTAAGATTTGAAATGTTTATGTATATTTGCATTGTTTGACGCGGCTCCAATAAAAAGCAGTCTTGGAACTACTTGAGCTTTTTACCGTGTATAATTGAACAAAAATAAATTAAATAAATAAATTATCGCATGAAATCGGCATAATCGTAGATCAAAAATGGCTTGCCCGACAAAACAAAGGGCCATGAGCAGATTTCAATATCTCAAAAAGGGGCTGGATTACATTTCTTGTAAATGATAATAATATTAAGATTTATACATCAATGCACTTTACAATGTTATTTATTATTACCCCTGCTCATACTATAAGCTGAGGGAACTTGTGATTTTCATAATCATTATACAATTCATGTGAACCAACTGGTCGCGCTGGATGAATAATTGCCCTCCTATTGACTGGGTAATTTGACTTCATATTTTAAGTGAACTCCATCCAATGTTCACAAGGGGAAAAAACCCGGGAAGGAGACTGGAATACCCTTACGACACGTGATATGCAGGCATCCACTTCAGCACGCCAAGAGTTTGTAACTTGAGCGTATTGAGTACTGTTCTGAATGGACAGTTTTGTCACAACACGACGCCTCCGCCATTTTGAATTTCCACTTACACAGTTGTTTTTTTTCCAGTGGGGGGGGGGGGGGGGGGGTATAGGATCTCATGCTGAAAAAGACTATATTTCATTGAAATCAGTTTTCTGTGAGGATGTTTAGTTCCATGATTGGGAAAAAATGAATGATCGTGCTCAACTGAAAAAGGTATGATTCTGTATAGGCCTATTCCTATACCAACTCGAATCATAAAGTCATAAATTATTTCATTGACGCGAGTTACATGTACTATGTATTGTAAAATGTCTAAGCTATCTGGGGTACTCATACCCTGATTATGGCCTAATTGTCAGTTATTATAACTCTACGATTATTCCAGATATTTAAAAGTACATGTATATTCTAAAATTCACCTCCGTTTGCAAATTATTTGTATGACAAAATGTTAGGGGGGGGGGAGGTTCGGTTTAGTCTCATATGAATATTCAACGGTAATTTTGAGGGAGGTATCTTGTAATGCCTGTACATTGACGGTAGAATAAGTAACTGCATGTGAAATATAATCGAATGGTTCATACAAAACATTTTTAAATTCAGTTAGGATACGTCAGCATAGAATCTTTCATTAAAAAATCAAATTTTCTTTTCCATGGGGAGCCTTGGATTATACATTTATATATTCGAACGCTTCTCTTCCGCATGCAGTATTCATTTACCATTAAGTACACTTTTAGCCTCGGGAGAAATATTTCTTCAGCCAAGTTTGATTTCAGCAATTCCTTTTCATAAACCTATTTCTTTCCTCTCTTTCCTTTAAAATGAAATAAATCGTTATCTTACCATGACTTTAATTTGCTGGACTAATACAGAACTAACTCTCTATTGCATTCGCAGCCATTAGACGAAAGTGAATTTCCCGAGGCATTTGGTTTTCATCTTCCTTTCTTTGTGAAGTCTATTTCTTAGAGAAACCGGATAGACATTTAATTGATTAGATATTGCTATTAAACTTCTAAACCTTTTTTGGCAGCTTGTGAAAGCTTAGAAACATGGAGGAGATTATGCGTGTGTGTGTGGGGGGGGGGGGGCAATGATGAGAGCTTTACTTGAAATAATGACCCAAGGCATTTTTTAGGAAACGGAATAATTCACATCATTGTTGAGATATTCCGTACAATACAATACGGCAATTTTGTCTCGAGGGTTCTTATCATCAAACTTTGCCATCGTATTTTGGACCCTCCACTCTTAATGGCAATTTATGATGACACCATTTGCTATATGATGGATTACGGAGAATCTTCTTTTTTATTTGATATTACTTTCGACATTATCGGCCGAAAGCATTGCCAGTTTTTGCTCAAGTTTGCTGACATGATATTATCTGAAGGGTGTGATACCGGAAATCCCTTTCGACGCCCCGTTCTTCAAACCACGTTTTAAGCATTAGTGTGACTAAAATCGTACATCCAACCAACATCATATGAATATAACTCATTATATCATTGCTTTGATAATTTGTAAATGGAATGTCCTTGGGCAAAATCCTTCAGCTAATATTCTACTCTTAAAAAAATAATACCTCATTCATTTGAGTCACGATTTATTCATCAATATTGTATGTGCGTGTGAAATCCTTTGGGAATTCCCTGAAGTAAATCTTCCCTCACCGCAGTGTTAGACACAGAATTGAGTTTCACGTCCCATATGTGCCATTAAATGCATGAAAAGAAGTAGTGGTTTAGCATTTGGTTTATCATTATTGACTGTGATTTTATCCATGATCGTTTACGGTTACTTAAAGGTAATATTGAGTTTTGGTAATAACACAGAATTTTAAATTTTCAAACAGATTCAAAACCAGACATACACTGTATGTTTATTACTGTATCAAAACGATTATCAAGTTGGTTTTATATTGCGAGAAAGCGAAAATAGGAAGATGGAAATGGTCTTGGCCATCCCATCTATTGTTTTGTATTCCTTCATGGGAATGTACAACTTTCGACACTAAATTATTTGTTTTCTATTACAGAAAAATAAACCAGGAAAGGACATTTGTATAATACAATACCGCTGTCACGTGCTCTTGAAAGGTGAGACAAAATAATTTTACATACATATAGCGCACTTCTAAACAGACTTCTCTTTCCTATACTAACAATGTTCTGGACTTATTTGAAAATTATATTCCTCAGGATTTCCTTATACGTGCTTAGTTCCGTAGTATATTTTTGGTTTCAGACTGTGGAATGCGAATCTGTTGGAACAAGATTGAAAACCTTACCAAATTATCTTGACACTTAATGGCTATAACGTTTGTCTTTTTAACACCATGGCTTGCGTGTACTCTCCGTTGGTTGTTATTTATATTTCTCTCTTATTTTCACCGACCCTTAAAGTGTGTTTGGTACGATGTGAGAGAGTTTGAAATCAAATTGATGAATATTACATGAAAAAAATGCACATAGCATGAATCATGAACAGTACTTTAGAAGAGATTTTGCAGCAAATGGAATTCTAAATGCGTTTGGCATTCGGAATGATACAGTTGATGTCATTATCATGTATATTTTATGACTCGATAGGTTTATTTACTGAATAAGTCAAATCCATTTGGGTATTGCGGCCCTTTTCTTAAGAATGAACGCGTTATCTATTTTAATCACGGATCAAGCCCGCAATTTCTTAATTCACATATCGGCCCACTTGAGTATATTTGTTGGTCTTCATTGGATGGGTTAAAAAGGAAAACTGAAAACAGTCACAGGACTTTGAATGGCGATAAAATGCATCTGCAAAGATTTTTACATTTTGATTACTTCTCAACTAAAGTCACATTTTACAAACACATGCGATGTCTGTTTCGTTGTTGTTGTTGTTGCTGCTGTTTTTTGTTTATGTTTTTGTTTGTTTTGTTTTGTTTTTGTTTTTTTAATTGTTTGTTTGTTGTTGTTGTTGTTGTTGTTTTTGGGGGGTGTTTCGGGTGTATTATTGTAAGTAATAGTAATAATGACAATAACAAAATACTAGTAAATGATAATGAATCATACTTGTTACCTTGATACTGCGCAATATCCATTTAATGAGACACTCAAGGCGTCTACGGTACTAGAATTTTTAAAATTATGCCCTTAATATTTAGAAACTTCTTTTTAAAAAACAATTTTCTCTCAATTAGAAATCACATAAATCGTTATTTCTATCAAGCAACATTAAATGAATGAAATTGAAATTTTGATTAAATGCACCGCACACTTTCATCATGCTTACATTAAAAGTTGAACGCTTTTTGATAGTACTTTCAAATAAATAGCTTTTACAGTTTTCTTCTCCATATTCCGCTGGAAATTTATGTGCAACTATATGTAACAGCACAAAAGCAACACCATTTATCAATGATTAAGTCACAGGAAAACGTGTTTTCTTATTTGCTTACTCAATAACAAACCCAGTAGCACGAATAGAGCCTGAGGCGTACATAATAATAGAACGAGCAAAGGCTGTTACACATTTTCAACATCCCATTTTCAAACAGATTCTACAGAAGGTCGATGCAAGCGTGTTTATGCAAACAATTCCAATCAAATCGAAATAGCTGCAGTAAAGATTATGGATGATTTGTGGATATTCCTGTATACCGAAAATCTTGACAACAACATTATAACCCTCTATCTCACTTGTCACAGAGTGTTTTTATCTTCTCTTTTGTTTGACTCTTTTATCTACTTCGTTTATATCGAAAGGATGCTCTCTGTTATACTGTTGCATGTTGTTCCGCATAATATAGAATTTTGTTATAAATGAAACTAATGTGATGAGGCCAGCACCTACATTAAACGAGACTTCCTGGCAACAAAAGACATTATCTTTCATATCGTCATCAGCACTGGCGTACTGGTGTAGGGGCAAAGTTCCACGACCGAAAAAAAAAAAGGAAGGAAAAAAAAAAAAGGATAGAAGAAAGAAAGAAAGAAGAAAAAAAAAGGAAAGGCATCCATTTAAATACATAGGCCCTATATCCCTGGCTCTAGAAAATGTATTATTTCTGATTAAAGTAGTACGTCTTTTAGAACATATTAATGACTGAATTTTCTTAGTATCTCCCTTCCCTTCCCTTTCATATTCATGATTCTTTTGCATGCAAGTCGTATTGATTCTATCATAATTTTCTTACCATAGGAGGGGAACTTTTATCTTATACTCCCAAACCAGCCCCTTTATTAAACCTATATAGGCTCACACACACTGTCGCGTAATTTCTTTCGAAAATGAGGTAAATTTACTAAAGTAATTAATGAGTTAAAGCTACAGCCGCTACTCAAGCTTCGAAATCCTCTAGAATACTAACTTTCACTATTCATAATAGAAAATCCTCTCACTCCGTCGCTCCGCTCCCTCCTTTAATTAATATACTTAAACTTTAAATGAATAAAAATCTACAATAAACATGTATTGCATAGGCAGAGAATAATCGTCCCCGGAAATTTAAAGTCTCTAGAAATTGACGATGATTTAAGCTGTCTATCCTCGAATTAGATATTAAAAGCTCAAAGTAGATGATTACTTGTGTGCATAAAAGTAGTCTGAAATGCAAGGTTTCAAACCATAAAACGTAAAATTTTCTAGCTCGGTCGCTAGGCGACCTCATAAATATCTAATTTAGCATGCAAGGGCGTTCGATAAGTGCAATATTTTCATGGTACAGCAAAATGAAAATTCTTCTTATTTGGGGGGAGGGGTGTACCCCCATTTGTACCCCAATTCAAAGGATTGATATCCGAGTATAGTGTAATTATATCGCACGACTGGCGCTGTAGAAAATACTGCAATTCTTACCGGCTTCAGCCCCCTCAATTTTTTTTTTTTTTTTTTTTTGCTCATTATGCTACACTGGTCATCAGCATATCCTTTTCAAGGTAAATCTCTTCATTATAGGTAACGGGCATAATGTTATCGACAGCTAGAGTGACTCTTTTGGCAGTTTTTAGAGACAGATTCGCTGTCCTGGGTGGAATGAAGACTACAGTTTTACTGTCATAACCATCCTTTTTCATCAGTATATGTTTTTCTTGTTTTCCATGACTACTGTCCAGACTCACCCCTGTTGATAAATTTCCTTATATATCTTTTGTACTCACCCGCCTGCTAATACCCGCTCTCTTTTTCACTCTCAATTTTTCTTTCTCTCTCTCTCTCTCCCCCTTGTTTTATCTCCTCCTCAACCTTGCACTCATTTTCAAGATCCATTTGCCCCTAATCTTTATTTTCCTTTCTTTCTCTCTCTCTCTCTCTTTCATTTCTATTTCTATAACACAATACCACTCGTTCCACTCAATTCATTAAGCAAAGATGATATCGTTCGGTTCATTGAGAAATGTGATATAAGTAATTGGATATTGATAGTCTTGTGTAAGGCTTCCCTAGAGCTGAAACGGAATGAAACATAAATTATGAAATTATGATTTAATAGACTAATCAATCGAAAAAATCTTATAAAATATATAAGCTTCTGAAGTATCAGGTAACTCTCAAACTTACATATATTGGGGCATACACATGTATTAGAATGTTTTATATGTATTCAACATCTGGTCAGTATCTGGGAGAAACTGACCAGACAACAATTCAAGAGCCTGGAGCACAGCTACGAGGGTTTCATTAAAAGTACGTCGCAATCTACTCTAGATTTGGCGCGAAATAAAACAGCAACTTGCGATAATGCCTCTGTATCTCGTTCGCTGGCGGCGCGGAGTGTATTGAAGCGCACGCATAGCAATCAGGCAGCCTTCCCGCCGTCTGACTCGAAGCGGTATTCACTTTCAAGGGTCGTTGGCTGGCAAGGAGCACGCAGCAAATGCTCTTGTGCAGCGCTGCATAATGTGGGCTTAGATTTCCCGACTTTCGGATGTCTACTTTTAATGTATTTTCAACCGCACTCACTCTCTTCCTCTCCATCACACATGTTGCTTTATTTCTGGAATGGTGAAAAAAGAGCAATCAAACTGTGCATTTGTGCACCGCCGAAAATGGAATTTTGGAGTTGCTGAAGAATTACATATCGCTCTTGGAGGTTTTGAATGAGACATGATTTTCAATGAAAAACTGCTCCATGGAAATATTTCTTTGACATTCAGAGGCACTTTTACAAAGGACTGACAAACTGCAAGTCAGGGAGGTAAGCAATCACTTATAGTTTCATACTTTTCATTATCCTTCTGAAATCATACTGTGTTAAGAGGAGAGCTGATGGATCAGCCACTCTTTTTGCAATTTGGACCCGACTCCGGAAAAATTGAAAATATCAAGGCTTTTGATAAATAACAGAATAAATCCTGTCTCTCTTAATGATCTGATGACTTTCGTTTGCTGGATTCTAAGAATGGGCAATGGACCTCCGATTGTTTGATAAGGAGCACAAAGATGATCATCTTACCAAACGTGTACTTTAAAAAAAGAGTTATTCTTATTGTCCATGCGAATTATTATAAATATCATCAACCCAGTCTACATCCGTAATTTCATACAAAGTTACTTGATGATATACCCTTATACGAAGTCTACTATTAGTAATATGAAATATAACTCTTTTTTTCAAAAAGGTGATAGCTTTCTCAATTAATGCTAACTTTCTCTGAAAATAAAGCTAGGCACTTTTCTTGGTAAAGATGTTTTAGGATGGTGAAGAGAAACATTCAACTTATACTCGGCATGCTCGGTAGTAAATTCCGTCTTCCGTCAAAATAAAATAAGTTATTGGGATAGTTTTTAGTTTTTCAGTCCTCTTTAAAAAAAATGTCTTGTTAATTTTAACAAGAATAAGACTTGAAAGTAACATTTTTACCTGAGAATGTTCATGTCCGTTGTACTACCTTTGAAAGGAGGATGATATATAACAAAATAATTTCAAGACTTAGATTCCATCACTACCAACAACAACAACAACACGAAGACAACAACTATAGAAGCCCAGTACCCCACCTCAGTGTATTTATATTTGAAATAGTGCGCACTGTGAAATGTATATATATATTATGCCTGGGTAAGATTTTTCCTTTTGACCATAAATCATGATTCAGGGAAGAATTTTAATTTTTTGGCACTATTCAAATCGAGCTTTGTATTGAATGAATTTCCTTGTTTTGTTCCAGTCGGATGACCAAAGATTGACGGATGAGATTTGACATGTCTGGATTAATATAACATACAATGTAGATTTGAAGTAAGCAAAACTAAACTACGATATTTTTTCTAGGTGTGGCCATTTTTTCTCTTCGTAAGCGTCAATCATTTTTTTGAAAGTTGAATAATTTTCACTGAAACTACAAAGCTCCCCTAAATTTAGAATAATAATAATAAACCGTTATTGTATAGCGCATATCACATTATGATATAACGTCCTTATGCGCTTCCAAATGGTTTGGTTATTATCACCCTGGCTTTATAGCTCCGGAGGCCGCAGTGCATTTCAAGGAATAAATCCTGCCAGGTAACCATTTAAAACCGAGGTGAAGAGATACTCTCTTTCACCATATCTTCCCCGCTATTGGTATCTGCTCTCTTGAAACTTATTCACCTGTAGAGACCAATGGCGATGAACATGCAACCTGTATAACATTGGACACCTTTTTCCAAATGACCAGAAACAGTTATAAAAGAGTCTGGTGCGTTTTAAGTTAACATGATACAATCCCTGCTTTCATAAAGAACACTAGCCTTTCATGCCTTTGCATGAATTTAATGGTCAGAAGAAAAAGAGCAGATATCAAGGGGATTCCCACCACTGCTCTGTAGGAACTAACTGATACTGAATGCCACTGGTTACAGGATAAGGTGAAGATGTTTATTTCGTTCGCTGAAAACCTGAGTGATTTTCTCTTTTACTCTCTTCTCCTAGTACAAATAACATAAAGAATAAAAGAAGTTTAGTGAAAAAATGGGGAGTTTTCCTGAAAAAGAAATGTTTATTTCGTTGCTGAAAACCAGATTTAAGTTTTCGTTCAGTCTTGTGATCCAAAAACGCGTGAAATAATATGGATTCTGTCTTATGAAAGTGGGTATGACACTTCAGATGAGGACTTGTATTACACATTTTCAACCCATCGCAAGATGGCAGTGAGAAGATAAAATGTAACATTGGATGGCTTATTTTCATAGAAATAGGATCCATGATTGAGAATGCGTCTGGCGCGTTTTTCTAGGAAAAAAATGCAGCCCCCGCTTTTTTACAAAACATTCAGCTCATATATAAGGGGAGGGGGTAGACGAAGATATTTATTTCATTCTCTGATTATTAAAAAATATATAGAGATATTACGTTCAAAATAATTATAACAGTAAATGGAAATAATAGACGAAATGGACTGGTTGCCACTAAAACCAACCAACAACAGCAACGAAGATATTAATTCAATTGCAGAAGGGGATTTCGATCTCTGCAAAGGAGGATGCGGCCGATATAGAGATGGATCATCTTTCGGATGTGCTGAAAACGTTAATTTGTTGAAAACCCTAGATAGGCCTAGTCAAAATGAAATTGATAGTAGATGATTAACATGTCTTAAATGAGGCAGCGCGATGGTGTTTCTCTACTGTCCTCCATTTGCTGTCTCTCAGGACCCACTGCCGATAATCTATCGCGGGTTACTCCTCGTGGGCTGGTAATCCAAAGACATCCCATTTCCCTGCACCTGTGATAACGTGTAATCCCATGCAGACACCAGAGCTGCCCCGTATCCCCCAGCCTTCTTATTGATCACACTTTGCATGATTAAATCGCCCATGAAGGAATAACAATCTACCGGAGAGCAGAAAGCTTATCTTTTCATACCATCCAAAAACAAAACAGAGAAGGAGATGAAGGAAGAAAACGGAGAACGGATAAACGAGGAACCCAGTAAAGTAGTTGGCCGAGAGCAAATGGAATGTTATTCCGCATCCTGCATTAACCCAGTTCTGTAATATAGCTTCATTGTATTCTTAAGTCCCATCTTACCATCTCCTGAGATGCGAATAAATCATCGTAATGACGTCCACTTAACCGTTTTCCCGATCTCTCCAGAACACCACTCCTATATTTATGCTTCATCCTTTTCCTCTATATGCATACCTTCAGAGACATTGAGTGGTCGCTCCGTTGGGAACCCGAGATGAAGTGGATGTGTGTGCGCATTTGTGCGTGTGTGTGTGTGTGTGTGTGTGTGTGTGTGAGTGGGGGATAAGGAGGGGTAGCAAAGTGGTTATCAGAAGGGGATGTATGTGAATGGGGGATAGGGAGGGGGTAGCAAAGTTGTTATCAGAAAGGGATATGTGTGAGTGTGGGATATGGAGGGGTATCGCAAAGTGGCTATCAGAAAGGGATGTGTGTGAGTGGGGGATAGGGAGGGGGTAGCAAAGTGGCTATCAGAAAGGGATGTGTGTGAGTGGGGGATAGGGAGGGGTAGCAAAGTGGTTATCAGGAAAGGTTAATGCACAAGGGTAGTGATCTCGAATTAAACATGTCGGTATGCCTTAACTCCACAACATCGCACATAATGATTGTATATAGCAAGCTGAGTTACTTGCACTTGAATGAATGAGATCTCAAAATTGAGGTGCATGGGAGGGGATATGGAATATTAAGGCTTATAATTTCAAATATCTTTCTAAAGCAAACGTAAAGCAAACGTTATACCATGTCCATTTTCTCGTTTAATAGTACTCTATTGATACTATCGATGATCGTATACATATTTCATACATTTGAATTATTGAAAACGGACAACTTAAAAGCATCAAAATGAATGTCTGCTTAGTTTATACTGGCGTGTCACATGGCTAAATTTGAGCTAAATTTCCATGTATTAAAAGAATGAAATTACTATTTATCATAATCCACGTATCGACACAAATTCACTTCCTTGAACAAATTAAGACAGAAATGAAGAGAAATCTAACACATTACTTTTATGAATATGTCTTTAGACCTAATGAATGATTGATAATTTATCATACATAAAATGAAAAATTAAAATGAAAAAAAGTATGATACCACCACTCCATCACAGAAATATCAGGCAACCCCTCTCTTCAGAGAAATTTTGTCCAGCGCCACCGTTTTCCAGTTCCAAATTTCGTTGGCATAAAGCCCTCTCGTGCAGTGATTTATATCGCCTGTAAATTGAGCTACTTGACCGCGTTGAATATGTCCGCTTGCTCTCGGAGAATCAAAAAGTCATGCGAGTGCTTGAGTTGACTTAAAGGTATTTCACAAGCAGAAAGAAAAATAGATGTTGGGCTATTATGAAAGGGAAAATGTTATATTGTTTGGAGTGGCCTTCACTGACGTTTACTTTTATTGCAACTATCTAACATTTCGCGCAGATTTTTAAAGTCAGTCATGACAGAGTTTCATTTTGATAATGAAATGTCTTGCTTGAGATTGACAGCTTGTCCGACCACATTATGATTGTTAACCCCATCTTGAGCTGTGTGGAGAGAAATGTGGACAATTTCTTCATCCTAACATGTCGTATTCTAATGTACTTTCAAATATAAGAATGTCTTTACCTAAGTATTCCGTAGGTCGATTTACAGATTGCACAATATCGGGCTATGGTGCGTTTTAATGTCAGTCGTAGTTATATACCAATCTGAAGACTTCAGTCAACCGGCATGACCGGAAGGTGAAAAGGATTTTTCTATAGCTGTCTCCCAACACCCTTCAAAATCGATATTCTTATTCAGGAATGCGGGGCTGGAATCCCTGAGATGGTTTTACTGCTTCCCCCTTAGCTTCTTCTACTACTACGATGACGACGACAATGAAGTAAACGTCTACTTCTACTCATAGTAGTTTGGTTTATTACTTCTAATTGCTAAACCATTGCAAAGACAAGAGTAATTATTGTTTATCATTAGTTATCCTACTACACTTTTTTTTTTAAAGATGAGAGGCTTATAATAATCGAATATATTTGTTTTCGTTATTGACCGAAGCCTGTTCATGATCGACTGTTTGATCCGCCCATGTTTAATCATATGTCCTACTCTACCGTGGAATGTATTCCTAATGCTAAAAGCGATTTTTAAAACTTCGATAATCGAATTTTACGTGAATATTACACATGTCTTATTTGATTACAGGAAGAAGCGAAATGCCGTTTTCGAAGCAATATTTTTGATCAAGTTGTTAACATTCATTTCGATCCCAAATCACCCAATAAAGAAAATGATGAAAATGCAACGTGATGATTAAAGACTAGTTCTGCATACCATATTAATTTGTAATTCGATCAGTGGTACAGGCACAACTACCGTCTGTAAAACAAATTGCTGCTAACAACTTAATCAAACTTGAGATATTTAACAGTCCTCAAGAACAGTTTATACCAACGCTAAATAATAGTGATAAAACTTTTATCATATCAATAAGAATTGTTACAGAAGCTAAGAACAGATTTGCAAAACACATTTCAAAACTTTCAAGATATAACCCTCATACAATGTAGCTTCAGACATGGCGTTGAATGAGTCTAATTTAGATGAATGTAGACTATGAAGACAGAAAATTTAATAATCTTGTTTCGGTACATTGGAGTATACATACACACATACATACATATTGGTATTTATATAGCGCCTTTCCATAAAAACATGCTCAAGGCTTTTTACAATATGAAAAAATGAAACAAAGTATAGGCGTACGCCCCCTTTTCAAAGGCTCAGAAACAATCTCAAAACTAATTGCGGTACGTCTACTTATGCAGGGGTACCCCCTTGTACATTCCACTTTTCATTCTAGAGGGGGTTCCACCCACTGTTATCATTTTATGGATACGTCCTTGCAGGAATGATGATTTGGATGTCCATATTTTACGTGAAATATATAGTATATATTTTCGAATTCCGTGACGGTGGAAGGTGGGATTTGAGAAAAGCTTTTAAAAAGGAAACAGTGTCGCAAACATATCTCAATTTTCACTTCTTTCAATTCCTTACAGATATGGTTATGCCTTGATGATGTTAGTACGCTGTCTAAATCCAATCCCGATTTCTCATGCCTGAACCTCATAATCACATACTCTGTATTGCAGTTTTCAGGTTGTCTGCAAGGCTACAATCCTTAGGCCCCCACCATACATCTTGACTTTGATGTCTCTCTTGGATTGAACCGAGTGGCAGCCCAATCTTCACTGATTGATGGATTAATTCTTCAGCGGCTGCTGGTTACATTATTTATACTGTGAGATATATTGTCGGTGCGTAGGGCATATGGCAATTCGTTTTACCCCAGATCTTACGTATTTGAAGGACCTATACAATTTGATCAAATATAACCCATTTCAGGTAGTCTGGAAACAAACCTTGTGTTTGATTTTTCATCCTTCACGTGGGGCCTTTTCTGGAAGTATTAAAGTTGAAAGGATGTACGGATGCAGTGTTGAAGCTTAAGAAATGTACGGAAATTGGATGTTATTGTCAACCATAATCTTATTCACAAATTACATTATTTTAAAAATATGAAGGCAGTCTCCCAAAGTGTTTTGAACAGAAATTTCTGCTTCTTGTTTGTAATAAGTTACCAGACGAAAAAAATCAAAGATCTAGTGATTTAATACCTAAACACGCGATACAATTCAACTTCGAGGTCTTGTCCAAAGGTATATGATGTACAAACTATATAAACTGGAGGGGGTTATATTGCCCCATTATTTATCAGTTACTATTAATTTATGATATTGCCCTAAGTATTTCAGTGTTCATTTTGCTTTTCTAGATTGTAATTTTATTTGGCAGCTAGTAGTCTATCAATTTGGATAGATACACAATGGTTTTAGATTTTCTTAATAGATACAAATACTGACTCAACAGGTTTTTTAGACGTTGTATATCATTTCTAGGGTAGCTCATATACTTTTGGGTAGCAAATTGTGAAGCACTTTAAAGCAACAAGAGGAAGGCGGTATTGTACCTAATGCTGTGTGTATTGGATTGTAAAAATTACTCTTAAACATGGTAATTATAGTATCATTCTGTCAGAATCGGCTGATGTCTCCTGTCAAAACAACGACGGGTAGCGTAACGTAATACCGGATAAAGAAATCAATTATTCTGATTGCGCAGGAAATCATTGCAGCTGATTGACTGACGACGCTTCCACTACTGTACCCACATGACCACGATGCTAGCATATTACCCACTAAATGGGGTAGTAAAACCAAGCAGACTGGAAGGAAGGAAGGAAGGAAGGAAGTGTGTTTGCTTGCATGCTGCGTCGCATCATTAGGCGAATTAGCCTGTGTCGACTGAGTGGATGCGTACATCATAACGATTGAATAAACACTCTCGTCGACGAAGTCTTGTCAGGAAACAAGAAGGGTAAACAGGCAAAGGAGCACTGTCTTGTTCAATCGTTAAGAAGACCTAAGGAAAAGGACAATACGGAGTCAAGTGTTGCTTACATAAATGAAGAAGAAAAAAGGGCAAACTGGTATGTGGTTACTAAGGACCTTGATGTGGGACAAGGAACGACATCTACTGAGCATCAAAACCTGTAAAACTGAGCTCAATGTTAATAAAAGTTACGAATGGATTTGTCGTGGTGCAGTGGTTCATACACTTGACTCGGAATCAAGAGGTTGAGGCTTTGAATCCCAGCCAGGCACCAATTTCTATTTGCCACTCTCAATCCAGGTGGAATGGGTATTTCACCGTCCCTGATAATAACGCTGGAGCGCTACACATTTGGCCGCTCGGCTATAATCTCCTTACATCCCACAATAAGCCAAAAGAATGAACACTACAAGGAGTTCTTTAACAAACCAAAAAATGGGAACAGTTTTAACAGAATTAAAGTTTGATGCCTTAATTCAAAATCAAAGACAATCCTGCAAAGGGCTGCAGCCAGGCTGTTGTTTATGCTCCTGCAACACTTGTCAGTCATGTTAATGATTTAATGATTTCCTTTATTTACATCTCTCACTCAAATTCTCACTTTTGTATAGAGGGTGTTTGCTGAGCATTCTGCAAAATATATAAAAGGTTTTGTTGTGTTGTGTAATTTGCTTCAGGGCCATATTCGATATTCACGCTTTATGCAACCTTTTTTCTTTTCAATGTGCCGAGAAAAAAAATTAATAACGGTTAGTTGTATTTGATTTATCAAAGAGCAAGAAGGATCAAAAGAATTACGATCGAGGGCTAAAACAGGCAAGTACCGTCTGAAAACATGAGGAAAAGGTTAGATCAATAGAATGATTTTCCTTAAATAGAATACGCATCAAGTCCGGTCCTGTGTATAAACGTCCAATATGAACCCGAAGTTCTACTTTCAGTGATGTATAAGAAATCTGAAAAAAAGTGCAAAACCGAAGCTTAAATGTATTTTATAAATGGGAAGGGGAACTGTTTCATGACAGAACATCTGGCAAAAGAAACCATAGTATTTGAAGCTACGTTATAGCTTATGAAATCTCCTTAGATTTAGGATTTAATAATGTTGAAATAATAACTACCCTTGTCAAAGTAATGTTTATCTTTGCAGCCCCTTTTCATCTAGGTGAATTATATAATCAGTAATGTATTCACATCTTCTGAAGATGTTGTTTAGGCATTACCAAACATTACCATATCTTGATTACCATTTTACTTATAACTTAGAATACACTACGGAGAGCCCTCTTTGTGTCAGACACACACACACACACACAAATAAATAAATAAATATATATATATATATATATATATATTTATTATATATACCTTTATGAGTTCAATACTATATTCACATCAACATCAGATAGCATATTATTCATCGATGCAGCTGGAACTGATATAGGGTTAAGATATAACAAAGAGAGTGGTCAGTTTTGTTGTTGTTATTGTTGTTGATTAAGAGATAACGTATAACAAATTCACGTAGGTAATATGACCAAAATGAATATTGAGGAAAAAAACTCTAAAGGTATCCTCATCAACTCTGAAAATAGTCATCTTAATATTATGTGCGTATCGTCATTCGAAGCTCCTTCTTGATGTCTTAATACCACAGTCACACCGCCAAACCGACCCCACACCGACTCCAAACCGAACGATTCTTGGCCATTGGTGGCAGTGCAATTTTTGTTCGGTCTGTTGTCGGTCTGGTGCAACCGCGTAGCCAGGATTTAATTTTAGGGGCGGGCGGTTGTTAGCACGGGAAGCGTGCTCCCCGCGGGGGGGGGGGGGGGGGGAGGGGGTGCAGGGAGGGGGAGTTTCCCCCCTCCCGCGCGAAGCGTGAAAGCTCTGACGTTTGGGTAAATTTGAGAGAAATATAACGGATCGTAGCAACTTCTTGGCCATTTTTTCTCTCACTTCCCCCCGCTTTTTCCCTCTCGCTCTTTTTTCTTTTTTAATTTGGCGGTTTTTGTTGTTGTTTTTTTCTTTTTGGGGGGGGGGGCACCGCCCCCCATCCCCCCGGCTACGCGCCTGGTCTGGCGGCGGTCTCGTTGGTATGGCTGGTATCACCTGTGGTATTATGGAAGAAAACGGCCCCCTAGGGTGAAAATAACGATGACACAATAGGCAAGGGTGTTCTGACCTTAGATACAACCTCTACACAATCATCAAAGTTATTATATGAAAGAAAACTCAATGAACTTTATATCTCTTTTTGCAACCATGGCAGCTTTTGGTTTCTTCTCCATCTGATAATTTTTGTTTTAACGGTCGGGTCAATTCTATTGTAAACTACCCAAGCGATTTGCTTTGTTTTTCTCTTCTTTCGACGTAACTCCAAATCATATTGTCAGCGTTAGAATTTTTTTTTTTAGCTCATTGATCACAAGAGAAAAACAGAAGGGGAAAATCCCACATATTCTAGAAATCCATATCGTTGATTGCTGCTGTATCGATCTGAGCCAGGTCCCACTGCAGCCGGTACTGATAAGAACTTGATTGGTCTACATCACAGCCGTTGAAAACAATCGAAAGTTTTTGTATTTTTTTACAAAGTATTGGCAATAAGATTATGTGGGCATAAAATCCAGACGTTTGATAATAACCCAGGATCTAATTTATTCCAGTAGGATAATCTAACCACTTTCTTGTCCTCAAAAGTGTCTACGTTATTACCTACATTATATATTCCACAAACAACATACCGCATAACCTGCAAAAATATATATAACGCGTCATCCAGCTTTAAAGAATTTTTAAGTAGCGCGATACTTTTAAATAACACCTTCAGGCTAGTTTTCCATTTCTTATGGACTAATGGAGGCACTGAGGCATAAACCAACACACTCTTCTATTCTTGGTTAGTCTCTGAGGCGATCACTCATTTTTTTAGAAAGCACTTATCGGTGCATCCATCTTCTTCTTTTTGTTTTTTGACGCACTCGACAAAACTGTCTATAGGCGATATACTTCTGTAAACTTGAAGCTGCTTGTTTTTGTATCACGCTAATCCGCTGCCATTTTTTGAAAACTTTAGATGAAAATCTTTACTCTTCAGTTTCTTGCTATATTTTGTTGAGTAAACTCAGATGAAGTTTTAGATCTAGGGCTTTTTTATATGACCATATTTCCCTGTATATCTTTCAATGCTGACGACTTGAAGTTTATGGAAAGGCGACATATACGTGAAGCAGTTTCAAAATACTCAGTAGTGCATGACTTTCTCAAATTAAGCAAGATTTTAAAAACTAAGCTAGCACTATTACTGGTTATCAAAATGTAAATGCAGGGCCTACCAAAACATTGTACATGACTTGCGTATGTGCGCGAGTGGATAAGTGTGCGTGTGTATCTGTGACGGGTGACTGCCAGGTTGGCCGTAGTTATATGGCATTTCCGTTTACAATGTTAAGGAATAAACGAAGGATTGTCTTCATTAGATCTACTCCATTATTCTGATCGCGGACTATTTCGGAGCGCATAACCTCGCCTCGAGCATAGTTCAAGGAGGAGACTGGATCGAGGTGAGGATGCAAAGGCAGTGAGAGAGGGATGGAGAGAAAAGATGATGGGGGTGAAACCTGGAGAAGTGCACAAGGAAGGTCGAGTATCCTTCGCAAACACAATGTGGGGATCAATATGGACGAAGCCTGGTGAGTACATGCACGTAGGGGCATTCAAGAGGGTTAAAACAAGTCCGAAGGAGGCAAAGATGATGCGAAAGAGAGGCTTGAGCATGAGAAATGAGAAATGATAAGTATGAAGTAGCAGCTATCAAGCTTAATCTGTCAGAAAACGATGATGCATAACGAATGTACCTAAATAGAAAAGTAAGGAACGGAAAGACCTTTTCAATTCACTCATTCATTTATTTATTCTTTCTTCATTTTTTATGGTACACCATAACAACAGAAGATGATTTTCAAAGTGGTCCATGAAAAGAGTCCGGTAAGAAAGGGGAGATCTCGTGATAGAAAACGGTATAAAAAAAATCATAGGACGGATAAATCTTGAATGATGCATGAGCTTACTAACCTGAAAATGCTGTATTATTTATTTCTGAAGCGAAATTTTCTTTTTTGACGATGTAACCGTAATAAGTACAAGTATGTAAAAAATATCGCTATTGCTTCTTCTTCCATTAAATTAAATTCAGCTGTTGCCATCTAATTCTACCAAGAGATGATGCTTCATACAATGAAGTTTGTCAAAAAACATGCATTCATAATGTAGCCAATAGCCCTACCTGATTTTTTTAGTGATAATATTATTTATCTATGTAATCTAATATCAGTGAATAAATTTCATGAAGTACATTATAGAAACAAATATTAACTAAATGAATAACTTAAGACACGATGCAGTGGTTTTATATCTCTTTCCTTATCATTGATTTCACATTTATATTCTTTGTTACTAAATGATTTATTTGTGTATTGTATCCCTTTTACGTCGCCTTGTACCCTGTTTGATAAGAACTGGAAGCCTGGGCTTATTCTATTCCATTTATTGATAATAAAAGGATATTTATAAATTTTTAGAATTATTTTGTTGTTTACCACATACACCAACGACTAGTGACTTTGCTGGTACACGTGAAAACTGTTGTACGCGCAATAGTATTTTTTTGAATAATGTATACATCCAAAGAAGGGAACAAAGACCAGTGTTAACATAAAGCAAGGAAGAACACTTTTGATGGAAACTCTTGGCATGCATATTTAATATCAAGTCCGTGAAATAACGGTGAATATCTTCCGTCCACATCTTAAAAACTACAATTATTCAATCCAAAGGCGTAAAATGTGACTTGAGACAGAAGCGAGCTGTAGATCAAAGGAAAAATACTGGTACAATAAAAAGTCTGAATGTGTGTTCACGTATATTCCTTGCACGTGCCTAGCCATATTTGCAGGGCTCCTCTTTGGGGACTCAATTTCTTCCGCTTCTGGCATCGATTGTTTGAAAGCAATGTCAACGGGGTTAAGAACGATTATGATAATAATAGAAATTTGATAAGAGTTCTGCGTCTGGCATTCATAGCATGTGCAGGTACTATTCCTCTCTACGTCACAGATCTGATGTACAAAGTAAACGTTGAATTATTATGTATCATTAAATTATGATTTGGATACCAGTAATCTTGTTCTCAAAACGATTGTCGGCTACAATACATCTAAGAAGTATTAAAAATCGTAAGTCAATTTTAGCTTGCAAAGAAGGCAACCCTGTTCACTACAATGCATGAAATGATTGCTGACGTCTCTTTTTCAAAGTCCAGGTATCATATAATATCATATTATCATTCTAAAAAAATTGAACACGAAACAATCATCCTTTTTTAAACATCTTTTTCAAGTAGCTTTATCATGTTTATTGTATGTGTTTTGACTGGCCAAGTTGTTGCCCACTCCACTTTCTTGAGCCAACCGATAAAGTTTCGTGCATTAAAATCTCTGGAGCGAAATACTTATTTTATAATGTGTACGTCAGCTTTTGTAAGTATGGACGTGTTATATGTAAGAGTAAAACGCCACATGAAGCAAGGGTTTTTTTTCACTCGATTTAAAAGCAAATACATGTACATGTCAGGATATCCCATTCCACGACGCTGCTTAAACGGAGTTGACTTGGTAACCACGTTGAGCCATTTTGAAGTAAACAGTTTTGACTTTGTGGAAAGTGCATTCTGCCTATTCGTGGAAAAGTTAAATTTAATGAACATAAAGCCTGCCGCTAAGCGCAGACAATGTTAATTTTCTTCATGTTTCTCAAACAACAACTTAATCATAAGAGAAGACGTAGTCCCCTTGTAATTAGTATTGAAGACTCTAAGTGCATTTTTAAAAGAGGTCTGGGGAATAACATCTTTTTAACTGTGAAGGTATGTTTTAAAATTGATTAAGCGCTTTTCATTATTTAAAAACCCCAGAATGTCTGATCTATAATAGTCCTTCTTTCTTTCCGGATATTTCCATAGTGACATACTGATAGCTATATCAATATGCTCTCACACTCTTACAATATCTTTTTTATATCAATCATTTCAAATACTTTGGTTTGTAGCTTTTAAAGGCGTACCTATCAGGACTAATGGTGGTTCCCCTAGTGAAAATGCACAAAATCCATGGTGCTTTTACCAGAATTAGCAACATTATTCCATGTATCATTATATTTGCACTCTTAAAAAATGGAGGTTGTTTCTTCTTACTATCCAAGACTGATATCTGTAAGACTGAGGATCGCCATTCCAGAGAGAAAGTTAGGCATTACTGAACCTTGTTTGTTTTTCCTAAATGTCTCCATTGAGGAATAGGCAGTTACGAACGAACCTGCAGTTGCATTCATTCATATCAGAAAAGTACACTGTGTTTCTCTAGCACTTTAAAGCCCACCTACCGATCTGATGAACTGCAAAGAGTTGATAAAAATCATTAATATCAAGATATTAACAAATCTGAAATCATAAAACCATTGTTCTGATAAATTTGGGTATTGAACAGAATATGACAGGTGAAAAATACTTATGATCCTCTGGCTCCATACCATGATCTAATAATCAAACCTTCAATTTATTTTTCCATGTTTTTATAACTCATTTCCTACTTCATAAACATCAAATAATCAGCCATATGGGAGTTGTTTATTTCCAAATGATGATCCGGATTACACTACATTCCATGATTGTTCAGACGCTTGCCATTACTCTCCATGGCCTGTAACAAGTTAATTGAAATAACAGCGTTCATCATCGCAAACATGTCTGTTTAATTATGTCAGTGGGCTGTCTGACGTCACTCCAAAGGGGGAAGCATCCAGAATATTGCAAACCCCTCCACTAATGCATATACATGTATACTTTACGTCAACGATGGGAGCGAATTGGAATGGAGTCGTTCGAGATGAAGTTCAGTGTTTACCAAGGTCAAAGAACTGTGCCGTCTGAGACCACGTCCATTATCAACGAACAGAATATGCGGCGGTTTTGTAGAACTGCCACTGGCGTCCGACACTTTTGCTTTCATGTCTAAACATGGTCCTGAGTAAAAGAAGATTATTCATTAAGAAATATTGTGTATCTGCCTTTCGGCTTTCACTTTGGTATGTACTTTATTTTGTACTTGCATAAACAGCAATTATATAAATAAACCCTGTTTTCTTGGCTTTGTTTTTATTTTTAAAAAGGGAGGAGATTGTTACAATGACAATGTAACCAAATGCATTTCAGCTGTAATATTTTTGCTTTTTATTTGTCTTTATTGATGACCCCTTTGTAAATGCTACTCGCGATGCTACAGCAAGATGTTTAGTAGGAGCTCAAAAGCTCTGAACTGCTTTGGATAGAGTTGGTTTTCTTCTTTTCTGGATGAAACTGTGAAATTGTGTACTGGGTAGACCTTCCACTATTACTGTATTCCCATGGATTCAGTCAACTTTGATTGACATCGTCGAAAGCCATTCTATGTAGGAGACCGGCTGCAGCTATAGAGTTTGTGATTTATCGTGTTGCAAAGTGGGCGAATAGCATAACATTATTAGATACCCTGTTTCTACTCGGACTGTAAAGCCAGCCCGAGCATGTTCCAGCAGCAATCATGAAGAATGCCCATGAAAAGCCTTGAAGACATAATGATGCTGTAAAAGGTAAAACAAAATAAAAGTCGCTTACCGAGAAAAGTACAAAGACAGAGCATGTGCTTCGTCATCATATCTTACAGACTTCAACATAACCAGGTCACCTTCCCGTAAAAGCCCGCTTTTTCCATTTTGTCGTGCCGTGTGGCAAAATATCGGGAGCATAATGATGGATGGTAGCTTTTAAAGTAATTCTCTAGAATCGTAGTGCATTAATCTTCCGCTAAGAAGTTCCTCGATGAAACAAAAATAAAGCAGACGGAGTGGGCTGGCCTTGAAGTGGTTTGCTTCTTGTACTGTTGTCCACGCCGATAGTAAGTGTGAATTTGCAAAACGAAACGAAAAGGAAGCCAGTTTTTAAGGATACAATCGAAAATGCTATAAGATATGATTAGAACTGGATTGTAACCAGTGAAATCGCAGGGCATGCTTGTAAAGCAATAGTACAATAAAGTATGGCGCAATCTATAATTTTTTGTTGTAATGTGCCATTTTCTTATAATTTGCACTTATATCTGTTATCCACTCGTTTTATTTATTTTAATCATTAAAGAAACTCTTTCATACCATTGTATTGTTCTTCAACTATAACTGTTCAAATATTAAGCAGTGTGGGCGCACAATGGAGAAAAGTAAGTTTAGTTATTGAAATAGATTTTAAATAACTGATTGAAGAAGAAACACCTTCTTACTAATAAATTGAGGCTAACATACACATCACTGACACACACCCATACTCCTCTCGCCCTTAGCTTTTCTCTTCGCACGTCACTCTTGCCCCGTCAGAGGACTAATGCAACTTTATCCCTCTATAGCCTTTTTGAACTAGATGAGTGAATCTGGGAAACGTGTATTGCGGCCACGTCTTCTTGATTTATAATGTGTCGCCTAACATGTCTCTGGTGGCGCAAATAGAATGCAAATGAAGCGGTCCTGTCGCTGCTCATTTCATCTTGGGGATTTACTAAAATCTTTGCCGCACTGCACCCTGGTAATGCTTGAAGTCCCGTAAAGGTTCCGATTGGCTGAAATGACGTACGCACAAGGTCTAAATGTAACACGATATATACAATGCACGCTGAATGTTATTGTCATTCATAGAGGCAGTATGGGGCAAGTGGGTCCCACTAGCAGTAGCACAGTTCGCGAATTTTCAAGGAAACTCTTTCAAGATCAGGAAGGTAGTAATCCTGGTATTTGAAGGGTTAATTCCACCATCAGCCCCAACTCGAATGGCACTCTGAAGTGTCGATACCAAAAAGGCAAAGCGCTTCCAGCACAAATTTGGCCTGTATCATCTTACCACCTGCATCTCCCTCGCCTCGCTGCCATTCTGCATCCGATTTCATATTTTTTCAATGATGATGAGGAAAAGGTACCTCAACGACAAATGCAATTTTTTTCCCCAACCGATTTTGTATTTATACAGCTTGCGATATACAGGCTACAGCTACTGTAGAAGTGCTATGTTAGGTTTGTACCAAATAGAGAAAAGAAAGCAACTCTTCGATCGTTGTTTCACTACTACCACCATAACTATGATAACTTAATAGCTGTAACGCTTTTTGTTCCAAATATGTAGTGATAAATGAATGCAGCGGTTAAAGTAATAAAGAAACTTTTGTGATCGATAATCTGAATGCTTCTCTTACAATTCACTTCGTTAATGTGGCTCTGATTATGTAGCTTGATGGTGAAATCACACTGAAAAAGATACATTTTTAATATGTAATAAGTTCTCTGATTAGAGATGTTACATCTTTATGTAGCTGTCACACCTTGGCGATTTAGCCAGCGAATGCCGACGTATGAAAATTTTGGCGAATACGCTGGCGTACGTCGAATAACTTATTGGTAAGTTTTGTATAAGTTAATGAACAATGGGTGTGTTTACATAATCCTGACAATATCATTTGACTACTTTTGAGAAAGCAATACAATTTTCACAACATAATAACTTATCATTGAAATGATCATTTGACAACCAAACTGCAACCCCATAAAGTTACAGTAGTCAAGATTATACTAATAGTATGTAAATTTGACATGAGTTGAATAACACACGTTAGAATTAATAAGGTTGTAATACCTAAACATGTTTTTGCTCTACATCCAGAGCATTTTGGGCAGCAAAGGTTGTTGTAGGGGCACTATGGCGTTTTTCAGGGGCGTCTGACAACCCATCCCGACGGAAAATTTTGTCGGTTTTTGTGTTTTGTTAATGTATAGTCATACACCTTCCTTCTGACAAAGTTTGGCGCATATGTTAGATGGGTTGAAATCGACCATATACTTGGTGGCCCTTTTTGGAGGCTCTTGGGGCCAAACCCAGCGGCTTCGTTCAAACTGACAAGCTTTTTGTGAATGACATGGATGGTCTAAGTAACTTTAACGGGTCAAATCTCATATGTAAATGGCGTGACTATTTCGGGACAGGCTCCCAGATTAGAAGCGTTGTGCATTGGTATTGAAAACCTACACGGCAGTTCAGAAAAGACCGGAAAGCTTCGAGGGCATGCGTTGTGATTAGGGAGTATTTTCTTCAAATCTAGAACACTGGTTTTGTCCTGAAAATACTAATTTCCGTCAGTATTATAAGATTGTATATTTTACGGGAAGAGAAATAAGAAAGTACTTCGCCATTTTTTCACATTTATACTTTCCACCCTCTCTGTTAATATTTCTGTGTCCTCTCTTTTTCTCCCTCTCTCTCTCAAAGTCCTCTCCCCTTCCTCTCTCTCTCTCTCTCTCTCCCTTTCTCTCTCTCTCTCTCTCTCTCTCCCTTTCTCTCTCTCTCTCTCTCTCTCTTTTTCTCCCTCTCTCTCTCAGTCCTCTCCCCTTTCTCTCTCTCTCTCTCTCTCTCTCCCCTTTCTCTCTCTCTCTCTCTCTCTCTCTTTCTCTCTCTCTCTCTTTAATAACAAGAGATAGGGTATTTTGATTCCTTACAGAGGCTATGATTTCATAACAGTGTTTGCGGGTTTGTTTTATATATTATATTGTTTTCGGTTCTAGATCGTTGTTCATTGTATTACAAAGGGTTAGTGAGCAGTGTGTGATTCTCAACAACACAAGAACAATTAATTCACCGTTAAAAAAAAATGTAGTGCAAAGGTCAATATTATCCAAAGCATTTTCCTTTCGTTTCTAATCCAATGGTTTATAATTTTCCTTCACCATTCCATCTTATGTATTGCAATGGACACTACCCTTTCAACACTTTATCTTTCTATACAATTGTGTCTTTAGTTTCTTCTCGCCTTAGATATATATTACAAGCTTATGATTTATTAGGTGGAATAGAAGTTACCAAAATGGGAAAATGGGATCATTGGTTTTTGGTTGTTGAATGATTCGTATTCGAACGTATCAGCATGACACGACTTGATTCTGGGAGGTTGAAATGTACAGCTACTTTCGGATCACCTGTCATTTTGATTTTCCTTCCCAAGAATAGATGACTTTGATAACGAAGATTGGCTCTGACTCGATGGCTCTTAATTTTTTTTTATTCGGGCTCCTTCAGTAAACATCATGCAATATGAAAGCTAAAAGGTGAAAGTAAAAGAAGACGAAGTAATAAGCAATCGCGGATTACGTGAGTGTCAATGACCATAGTATACTGCTTTTCCCGCCGTCCCCTGTGGGGTTCCGGTAGTCACTTGTCCTAGGTTTAAGATGAAACCAAAGATTTGAAGACGGCTCGATGATGATGATGGTGATCCGAGTTCGACGCTGAACTCGGAAGGTCGTATATTCTTACTATTATCTCATTATGCATCAAGATTGCTAAGAGGTTTTAAAAACCAACCGAATAGAAAAGGGAGAGGCGAATAAGAATTGTTATATTCCCTTGATCATTCCCGTGTGTTGGAAACCACTGAAATGGCACAGGAACAGGAGACAGTGAACTTAATGCCACTTAGTTGGAACATCGCAAGGAAAAGAGCGGTAATGAAAGAAACCTTTATATAACATTTTATAACAAGACAAAAAGAAATGGAAGAAAAGATTCGTGGGCGAACTATACGACATAATAACGAAAATTTATTCGACTTTATTCGGAACAAATAAAAGATTCGGTTCGGTTCCCATTCCGTGACAGGCCCGTCAGAGAGCAATAAATCATTTCATTACGAGTCTCAGTAGCGTGATCACATCTATCATATTTTCAATATACAGGTCATGACTTGGATTTAAAATATATCTGACTTATAGAAAGAAACAAGCATTCTGACCTGACCAATGCAACTGAAAATGCAAGATTATACAAGTAACAACGTACAGACACGATTCCCTGACAAGTTTTGTCCTTTTATTGCACATTTTCTTTGGTTATTCCCATAATTCTGAGGTAACAAGGTTCCATTTCTGTGATTTGAGTGATGGATATTATTGGTTGTCATGTTCTGTGCACATTAGCGATATTCCTTACATCCAAATAAGATTTGTTTAAAAACCTCCTTTGAAACATGAACCCTCCATATATCTTTCTTGATGAAATTGATTGATGTTGCCTTGCGCCCAAAAAAGTGATAGCTAAAATCAGGCTAACGAGAGAATATGAATCGATCATCACTTGTCAGTTTACTAGTAGACATTGATTTTCTATCTCATGCGAGCGATGTAAGATTAGCAATTTTGCTTGTAGGATTTCAATTGATGGGTTTCTGCTCTGATCGAATCTCACCTTCTCACGAAAAAAAGACTCCTTGATCATTTTGTTTGATCAATAACTAAAGTCGGGAGCAGCTGTTGAATTAAAGAATCTTGAATAGAGCTGTAGACAGGCTCATGACGCGTGATGAAAAGTGACGAGGGCAGAAGGTGCTTTTGTCGACACCCGTTCGCACCAGGGGCGTAGCTACACCATTTTGAATGGAAGGAGGGGGCGGGAGTCGGATCATAGTTGCCAGCCAGGACCATAAGGTAGATGAGTACTAAGACCAATGATGGTTACCCTTAGTAAACAAGATTGTAATATCGTCATTGTTATTATTACCAAGTTATCCAAAAACTTTCGAAGAAGCAAAATTAAAAACAGAAAATAAAAAAGGTTCCTCATATTTTCAAACTTCGCAATCAAGAGTAAATCAGGTTCTCAGATTTTCAAGTTTCCCCTACAGGGATTAAGAAATAATTCAACGGCCCCGAAAAAGAACATGGACCAAATATTTTTTTTTTTTCAGTTATGCCAGCACCCTCAAAAAATCGAGGCTCACCGACACTTCCCGATTTTCCGACAAAATCCGTGAATGGGGGTATCACACCCCCACATCTCCTTCTAGCGATGCCCCGGGTTGGCGATCATATGATCACGCCATTACTGAACTCATTTCCTTGAGACATATGAGGCTATAGGTAGAAGAGACTGTTTGATCAAGGTATATGCACCCGCATATACTCATTATAATGAGTCGTGATCTCTAAAAAGGATATAGCATGAAGTTGTGTAGTCTGGTACTCGTAGCCTTAAATGAAATTCTGCTGCATCAATAATTGTACGACGAAAAGGTGGGATTGTGGTTAATTATCATGATTATATCGAACATAATGAATGTTGATTCATGAAATAAATGATGATAGTGACATGCGTAAAGTGATTTGCAGAACTGTAGAGCGGGTGAATCATGTCAAACTCATCAATGATGATTTCATTTCATTTTAAAAATAGTAGTTTACTTTTTTTAATAGGTCATATGATTTTGTAAACAATCTGTTGCACATTTAATAAAATTATTCTATGATGTTATGATAGTGTATTTTTCATGAAAACAAGCCTTTTCTTTTGTCCCGTTTCAAGATCGTCCTTCATTAAATCTTAACATGATATGTTGTTCTCCTCTTGATTCCATGCACGCCTTTTCATGGATTTGAATAAAAAAATGTTCTTTTAAGCTTCAGCTGAGTATGAAAGGATTGGAAAGCAAATGTTGGATCGAATGTTGAATTCAATACCGGAGACTTATTAAAGTAGGAATAAAAGAAAATATGGGCTGATGTCGTGATAATAACGGAAAAGCTGATGAAGGGTGAGAGATAGTGGGAGACAGCAGTAAAAAACGAGTGAGGAAAATCGCGGGGGAGAGAGGAAAAGTAGAAGAGAGAGGGTGCGAGAGATGCAGAAAGAGAGGGAGAGAAAGAGACGAGTGGAAGAAAGACTGGAACAGCCATAATGTGTGACCATACAATACCGCGAATCAGAGTGTAACATGATCCGAGAACACATTCAGACCCGAAAAATAAAAGCACTCGTCTCGAGGAAAGGTATAGCTTTACACCACCTTCTTAAAAGTGCAGGCCTAAAGTCAACACGAATGCAGCGAAGATAAAATTGTAGGTGGTTTATCCTGAATCAGAAGACGAAAAAATGTCTCAGGGGAGCGTTTCATCAAGTGTCTTGTCGAGGATTTTTACGACAAATTTGCTCTCACCCAATTAGATGCAAGGATTTCAGTAGCTTATAACAGTTACTGCAACTTGTCATTGATAATAAGTTTTATGGAACAGGGCCCAGTAGTTTGAGAGAATGCGAGCTGTTTAAGTCTACATCAGAGGCAAAAAAAAACCAAAAAAAACTTGAATTCTCATGTAACGATGGCCAGTGCTTTTTTTCCCCCTGGACTTCATTTTTACACCATATTACATACAATGATAGCATGTAAAGCCAGGCAGCTCAGATTTTATCAAGCCTCTACAAAGTTACCAAATCACTTTAATTGGAAAGACAATTGGTATGCTACCACGCTAACAAAAAAAAAAATAAATAAATAAATAAACAAATGGTTCAGTGAAATATCTTTGTGTTGTTAAAGACATGCTTGTGCTGTAACCAAGCAGATCAGACGAAAATCGGATAATGAACATGAAAATGATTTTACCCCATTTAAAGCTTCATGATAATTGGTGTCTTTGTCCATGCAAGGTTCTCTTCAGTGCGCACCCGGGAGATGCTCCGACATATGCTCTGGCGGAGATTGCTCCCGCTTTTATTTCATCAAAGATAGGTTTAGGAACTAGGGTTAGGGTTGCGATTGGGTTTTAGGTTAGGCTTAGGGTTAGGTTATGGTTAAAGGTACGTTTGATGTTTGGTAAAGGGGTGAGGTTAAGAGTTCGGTTAGAACTGTCGCCGGAGTACGTGTTTTACAACCGTCCTGGGATCTTCACACCTCTGAGGTTGAGTGGCAGATCCTACTTTCACTCCCCCAGTTATCACACTCCTTATAAAATAACACCACCTGAGCCTGACGGTGAAAGGCACAGTCAATCGGCCAAGCAGGGCTAATGGACGAAAAAGTACAGAGCATAAAGAAGGCACTAGCAGCTTCGTGAACTCGCAGTTGCTCGTTGCAGACATCATTACGCCCTAATAGTGAGCCATTACGCCTAATGATACTCTGGGATGGGACATTCTAATGAATCTTCGTAGCGTCGCCCAATCCTACCTTTCAATGCAAATCAGTCAGTAATCCACATTTGGCCCCCTGCCTCGTATAGAATGCAGGATGTGAAATGTGTGCCGTATTCTAATTATGTATGTGAGTGAAATAAATTGAAAGCAAATTATTAATATGCATAAAACATCAGATAAACAAAGGGATTACTGGTACTGTAAAGTCGAAGAAGGGTGTTGAAAGGAGACATAGTGAAGATTTTTGTATGATCAGCAAGCCGAAATCGGCCAATATAAACGGAACTTAGGGAACAAGCGCGCGAAGGAAAAAAAAAAAGATAGGAAAATTTAATTTGGAGATTGTAAGTTTTTGTATGGTTAAGATTTGTATCATAATTATTGTAAAATAATTTTCCTGGCTCTCCATATACATGTGATGCATACATAGTTTGTGTCTACTTTGTCCCATCCTACCAAGTATGCACTACATTAAATACACAGGCAAACGCAGTACGCATTCTCATACACTTCTCATGCTTCTGGGCCTCTGTGAATGTGTTACGAGTTATTGATCCTGTCTTCTAAATGTGCTGCTTCCTGTGACTTATGATGGAAGATAGACACTGGATAAAGTGAAACAGAACGCCGGAGAACTGAATGAACTCAATGGAACAGAAGTATTTCCCCATACATGCAGTTTTCTCAGAACTCGAGGTTCTTTAAGCCCACCGCACACTACACGCCGGGTCTGCGATCCGATTTCGAAAGAAAATGTAAAAGCATTTGATATAAATATTTAAACACATAAAATATATTTGATTGAGGTTCTGAATAGTCATATGGATAGTAAAATCGAAAGAATGGCCTATCGCGAGCTTTCTAGTCGGAGAAAAGGCCAAATCGGCTCGGAGTCGTAGTGGCGTCAGAGCAGTCCTACGATTGTCTACGATTTTGAAATTATTCGCCCCTTATTCCAGGTATAAGGCTCACAGCGCATCAAAGCTCAATGTTTAGTATTCATATTATTGTTCAGAAACTGAATCAGGTAGATGTTATATGTTAAAATTTCCATATCAAATGCTATTGCGATTTATTAATCGGATCGTAGTGTATGGTGCATGGGCTTTAGGAGCTTAAATTTTTTTCTCGATAGAAAAGGCAATTTCATCATAAATATTGTTTATCGTTTTTTAATTCTTTTCAGATTTTAAAATGAACCAGATATCACTTGTGTGGATGTTCTGAGGGGTAAAGGCAGAGCAACTTGTGGTCAAAATAGATAGCTTGAGGGTAAGTCCATTACAAATTCCTTATCTACTATAAAGGGACGATTGACACACTAAGTCAAAGAACAGACTGTTAAAAAGACTATCTGAAGAGATGAATAAAGAGATGATGAGTACCAGAAAATTGAGGAATAGCTTAAAATAAAGACATACTGATATACTGACACTTAAGTAATTCATAGGTTCAAATTATTTGCTCCTTCAGCTGTACAATAAAAGCACGAAGAAGCGTACAAAATTGGACCTCAGGAGGTGTAGTTTTAAGCGTGTTGAGGGTGCAGGATGTAAGAGGTGAACCTTATGTAGGCTCCATTTCGTACCCGGAGGAATAGTGCTATCATACCGGTTTAAGGTGCGAATTTGAACCTTTATTCATGAGTGTGTACTTGATGTACATACCGTAAGAACTCATGGCATTTGTTATTATATCTTTATGATGTTTAACTTCGTATCAATTCCTTCTGGAAGGCAATATCTGTGAGCACAAAAAGTTTTTTGGGAAACTTTCACTATGTTGAATATGAGAATGTACAGCTTTAGCACCAACTGTCACAGTCTGTGCACGCTGTGGCATTCTGCGATAATATAACTAATCACACTGCACATTTGACAGTATGAAAAGATAAAATTCGGAACACTTTCGAAGTGTTGACAGTGTGAACGCTGTGTTCACACTGCTTTCACATACATACATGTCATAGAGTGAGCGCACCTCAGTATAACCACAAAGTACAATTTACACACATTAATATGGTTGAAATGTTCAAGTCATTTCCACATTATGAACACAATGTGGAACTTTCTCGTAGTGGTGAATGTGCGAAAATACCATGGTGACACGGCATTTACTCTGTGTGACATTGGTTTCACACTGTGATGACAAAAAAAAAAAATTAAAAAAATCATAGATTGTGCGCACAAGTTCAGTATAACCACAGACTGGATTTCAAACGCCTTCATAGTGTTGACAGTGTGAACAACTGTGATCACGGTATTTGCACACTTTGAGAACGCTCTTCCCCCCCCCCCCCCTTTTTGGTATTGAAGATGTAAAATTACAAAGATAAAGATGCAGTAGTACAGCACACAACATATTTTGAAAAATACGATATATAGATTTTATTTCTTGTAGGATAATTCGTAATGTCTTAAGATTTATGGGGTTTTTTTTTACATTTCATAAGACGTTTCAATATTTCAAAAGATGATTTTGTGCCTTGTGTTTATAACATGGAGGAAGCGTGGTATTCCAATCAGGAAGAGCAAAAACAAGAATCACCATATCATAGACGATGAACTAATCACATCGGAATAGGTCTTATATATTACGCATGAACATAATAACCTTACCAGGCTCAAGTACGATCGAGGAGAAGCAATGCTCTACCTTTAACTCGACGTTCGCCCTAAGGAGACCAACATAAAGACAAAGTATCATCACCCCACGTTCACATCCATCACCATCAACATCCCTCATCAATCAAAGTCAATTATCTTTAAAGGTAATCTCCTGTTCTGGTAATGACGGAAAATACATGCACATTCTCATAGAATCAGGGACATGTGAGTTTCATTTATCAAACAGATCTTACACCGACTGTTAAAGTCTACAAATAAAAGGTACCTTGCGAACAATTTCTGTAAGAATGCATAACGACTTCGTAATCATAATGAGCATGTCTTATAGCTGAGTAATGAAAATAAGGAAATCAATTAAGAAATTCGGTACAACTTTCGGTTTCGTATTTTAAACTAGGATTATTTTAGCGAGTTAAAGGTGAAGACTTAGGTAGTCCAAACCATCTACTGAAAGTTAAGCTGGGCAGAATGGATTTATATTAACCGACCTGGAAATTTAATTCCATTAAAGAACGCGATATTATCTTGGATGTATTTGGATATGTCTATCTATACACCACTTAGCAGAGTTGTGGTCTTTATATATATATATATATATATATATATATATATATATATATATAACCAATTTAAGAATTCATGACATTGCTAATAGATTTTTCTCATGCTAAATGTTGATTATAATTTGTTTCCATAACCTTTCAGCGACTTGTCTATTATGTTTATAAGATAATTCGTTTGATAAAATATTCTAGCATCTTTCATGACCATGTCTAAATGATAAATTATTAGAGTACCTTTAATATTTCTTGGCCTCAATTTTTACTCCTTATGAAAATGTCAATACCGCTATGGAATGCTTCAAGGCATGTTGACGTTTCTTTAATTTCCTTTTTACTCGACGCTTTTGGCTCTGCTATTTGCTGATCATTATTCATACCTTTTGGTAATGTTTCGAGTTTTCCCATTTGACTTGAAAGCCGGAAGGATATTAGAATGGCCCATCATAGAAAGGGACTGACGTTCCTATATTTAGCGGACCCTTAGTCTTTAAAGATTGCGGAAGTCTACAAAAACACATATAGGGGATTCCCACTGAATAATGCATGCAGTGAGCTCATATTTACAACTACATTTTGAATTAAAGTTATTTCATTTTTGCAGGTGAATGACTTAACCCAATGACTAATGTATGTGGTCTTCAAATATTTACGTAATCATGTCTATACAATTACGGGTAAAATATGCCCTGAGCTACATACACACATTGGAAATGTCCCACTCATCCACGCGCGCACACACACGGGGACCCACATGAACACAATTCAAGAGCACACAGTCCTCTCTCCTCTTGAGAACATCCTCTGCATGTTAAGCATTGCACGTCTATTCCCGAGAGCACATATTTCCCATTATTCTACAAATAAGTTTCAGAAATGTAGGATGAGCAAATATGAACTCAAACAAACGTCACTAGGGATGAATATTCCAGGTTTCAATAGCCACCACCTAGATGTTATGAAAGCAGGCTCTGTATAACAAGAACCATGTTATTGACTAGACCTTCTTTTATCGTTTCATTTGTTATCACCTTCTAATAGAAAAGAGAGGACATAACCATACATTCTTTTGTCAATACGTTCGTCCCATCTATCCATTTCAACTATGTACTACTATCAAAATCATGATGTAAGTCAAAATAAACAATCAGTATTATAAAAAGAGTGCAATTATAATAGGGACTAAATCCAAACCCTAAAGTTGATTTTAATAGTGTCCTTTGGAATCTAACTCGATATATATATATATATATATATATATATATATATATATATAGGTATGTGTGTGCGCTTCTGTGTGCCTGTGGGTGTGTGTGTGTGTGTTTGTGTGTGAGGGTGTTTGTACCGAGCGGTTGTATTATTGTAATAGGACTTATATATATTGTATAATTACGATGATAAAATAATGGAACTAATGAAGCAGGCAAAACACGGGTTTGTAAGCTTTCGGCGCCTTGGCCTTCTTGAGCTTTCATTGCGGACAATAAGGCCGAAGTAATTTTGTGTCGTGTGTAAATGTATAATGGTGTAATCCATCATACATTAACCACTATACGTTGACCATCATAATTCATATTAACACACGACACCACACAAATTGCTTCGAACTTAGAGTTAGCAAAAAATCTGAAGAAGGCCAAGGCACCGAATTAAAAATCCGTGTTTGACGTGCTTCATCAGTTCCTTCATTTATTATCACACACACACACACACACACACCCACACACACACATAAATATATATATATATATATAGAGAGAGAGAGAGAGAGAGAGAGACTGTATATGTGTAAAGTATACATAATTTTACTGTAGTACTCTGCTTATTTTGAAGTTATTCTTTTCTCTGAATCCATGCAGGGATTTTGTGCAGAAATATAAGAGCCCAGTCTGTTCTTCAAGTTTTCTATCCAACCCCTTATATATCCTGTATCTCTCTATTTCTCACTCACCCCTAAGCATTCACACACTTTCCCACTTTCTTTTCTCTCTTCATCATCATCTCTTTCTTTCTTTCTCTCTTTCTCTTTCTTTCTTAGTGTCTCATTTAACCATGATAGAATTCAATCCTCTCACAAATAAAACGTCATGTTCATGTAATAAAGTACCCACTCTGCTCTAATATAGGATTGTTCTCCTGGTATAGAAATGAAAATTAGTTGCATTGTGCCTAACCTATTGCAGTGATACACGTATCCGCTGGCGTACAAATTGAATGCTTCCTCCTGCCTCGAGACTGCCAGGTAACGCTCAGTAAGGGTTCTGTGATAACCCCTCAGAGAGGGTAATGCCATATCATTTTATGACTGCATCATTAAGAAAGGTACAAACATATCCAGGGTAGAATTATGAGCCGGAAGAAAACAGCGATGCTGTGATTTTGTTTTTCAAGATTTGAGATGGAAACCTAACCAGCCAAATAGCGGGGCAAAATTGGCGTCCCTAACTCTCCATGCATTCAACGACCCGACTGCCCCGTCGCTCTGTAACTAAAATGCGTGGTGTTCAATGAACTCGGCGAATGACGCCTTCCCAATTCATATACCTAATCTTGCGTACTCTTTCCGCATTAGAATATGGTGGTTAGCATTGGTGTGTGCGCCACAATTTCATTTAGAAGATCAAGAAGGGTCGGGTTTATTCAGGTGGAAGGTGGTTGGTTATTGGTTTCTGTTTGTAAAAAAAAATGCACTGAGGAAATGCTATTTTTCTGCTGTTGCCAGCTTGCTTGAAAGTGGATAAGAAAATGGGTGTCCTTTTTCAAAGCACTAGAAAGGAAATTTGAAATAGTCAAATAAAAGAAGAAAAGGTTCAGTCCTCAACCACCTGAGTAAACCCAACCTTTCTTGATCTTTTGCATGGAAATGTAAGAGAGCTAGGGAGAGGACGAAGGGAGGGAGAGAGAGAGAGATGGAGAGAAAGGGAGAGAGAGAAACAGGGCATGAGATGTGATTTCTATAGACCATTCGACATGTAGGAAGAGTCATTGAACGTGCCTTTGCGGTAATTTCCTGAATTGAGTGAAAAATATATTGGTTTTCATGCACAAACTATATCACTCACAAAGAAAAACTATGTTGAATGTAAAAACAAAACAAAAATGGCTGCCTATTCCCTTCGTTTATATATACAGCATATATATATATATATATATATATATATATATATATGTGTGTGTGTGTGTGTGTGCGAGTGCGTGTGTGTGTGTGTGTGTGTGTGTGTGGGTGTGCGTGTGTGTGTGTGCGTGTGTGTGGGTGGGTGGATGTGGGTGTGTGCGGGTGTGTGTACGGAAGATGAATTAGGGAGAGAAGACTAAATGTCAGACGGTATGAAAACAGATCGAGAAAGGAGCCATCGCACAAGGCGGGAAACAAGGTTGGAGCCCGAGGATGTAACCAGTGTAAGCTCAATGTCACGCACATGTCGTGAAAGTCACGATATTATTGACATGAAGTTGTTTTGGTTGCTAGAAACGGGTGGGGACAACGCGTCTGCCCCTGGCAACTATTTCATGCAGAGGGCAACGACTGGAAAGAGAGGCAAATGAACAAAAATGAGAAATAAACAGAGAGAATAAAAAGAGGGAAGGACATGGAGAGAGTGAGATATGTATATATATATAGAGAGAGAGAGAGAGAGGGAGAGAGAGAGGACAGAACAAGGGAGGGACAGACCGATCGACATTATAAACAGACAGAGAGAAGGGAAACAATTTCGGGGGGGGGGGAATAGACAAAGTGACAGTACATTATAGAGGAGAAGAAATTAAATGAATGGACAGACACCAGTCACTAAAGAAAAAGAAAGGGGATAAAAGAATTTTTGAAAAACTTCAATATGACTATTTCTAATACGACTGTATACTATCTATACCACAGTACAATACCGTTAACATGAATAAGATTTATCTCGTGTAACATGTTTTAAAGATACTGCTAGGGATTAGCTCTTTAGATCTTTATTCATTTTACAAAGGCCATTGAAAGAAAAAAGGTCAAACAGGATAAAGTTTTATGGAAATAAGAGGTGGAAAATTCACCTCATTCTGGTCAAGGTCTCGTAAAGTGTAATGAAGGAGCAATGACATGTTCATCTTCTATGCACCGATTCTTCCTTCGCCCTGGGCAGTTCCCCCTTGCTAGGTTGTTCAATGGTGCATTAGCAATGAGCGTCGAACAGTTTCATCGATGGCTTTAGAGATAGGCTCCTGAAATCAGACACTTGTCATGCTTGTCGTCTAGTTTGAAGACGATGCGAGTTTGAAACAAGGATTTAGACAATTTTTGAAGTCACCATATGTTAAAAATTAACATATGATTAACATGCAGTTGACATTACACATCTAGCATGTTTTTGAAGATGGCGTTTATCAGTCTACATGTACCCATGCTTACAAAATATTACGTGAAAAACTGTGGATTTGAAAGCATCATTGAATATACTCACAAAGAAATATAGGTTGAAATTTTGCATCCAGAATAGTTCAATAACTGCATCCTTTTAAAAGAAAAGTGCAAATATGAAATTTTCGATTCTTATGCGTTGCACCCTGAAAGGTGTAAATTTGCAACCACTGACAAAGCCCGGCTAAAATAGGATGCAAAGTGACCCTCAGAAGTGTATATGTACACATTTATGGGTGTCAATATTTAAAATTTTCAATTATTTTCAACCCAAAAGAGTGCTGCTGTTGTACCGGTTAGGGTGCAATGTGATTCTTTGCTTCCTAATAAAAAAAAAATTAAAAAAAGTTGGGTTCAACCAAAGTGGCGGTAAACGTGTGTCCGACCAACTTAACTAGGGGAATGTTTTGCCCGCTTATGTATAAAAATCGTCCAAGGGGAGCATATAGAGTAAACTGCTCACATGTTCCATAATACTGTTATCATTCCGCATCAATGTTGTGATGAACAGGGTCTGTAAGCATAGAGCCTCGATTGACATTTAACAGAGAATGATGAGAGAGTGATTTTGGAAATGACGTCACACAGTAAACACCTTCACTGAATCAGAAATATCCACTCCAGTCTGCGCGCCTTCAGTCCATCGTCTGACGTCTTGCTCAGGGGCAGGGATGTGTTGGGTGACACTCCCCTCAAAGTTTTCTGTGGTCTATTTTTATTTGACCTTACATACTGGGCAAGTCGCAAATTCATGACCATCTTTTTGCTTGTTGGATTTTTTTTATAAAGCTTTTAACTGTTGTTTTTTAAAGTTTTGCCAGACAACCCCCCCCCCCTTTGAAAAAAAGGTCTAGCTACGCCGCTGGTTGGTTTAGGCAGGCTGTATTTGGATTTTCCATGTGGGCAATATTGACGCTTCGTGGTCAATCGATCGTGCTTAGGATTTAGAAGGTAGATTAGAGCTTAAAATGAACTTTAAAAGCTGGATTCGAGAGAAGGCTCAGCACCATAAACCCTGACATTTTGTATTATTGATACACCAACTCTCCACGACTGTCTAGTCCTTTGCACCACATTAAGGAATAGAAAATTCTCTCGGCCCGTGTCAAAGGATATAGACAGCATAAGTGAAAATTTTCACACGTGTAATTAATTTTTTTAAACAGTTTTTTAAAGCAATGGTTCATACCAATAAAAGAGGACAATATATTCTTATTTGTTTTCTAGCTGCAGTTCTTATACCCATACGTCATTGGATCATCTCATACAGTAAATAAATCAATTTCGGATGCAAGATTTAGTGAATCTTTTAAAATGTGTGTTGACCAAGGTATAAGTGTTCACGTTACTGAGTGCCACTTGATGCATATTTTTATGTTAAAGGTACTTGATTGATTGATGCAAGATTTATTTCATTTCATTTCCAAATACAAAACAATATGATTTACAAAGTACAAAATCATGAAATGAAAAAGGAACCTACTGGAAAGCATAGCTTGTTTGTGTAGGTTCCAAAGAATAAATATAACATTAACATTATTATCTTTTATAACATGGAAGATTGAAATATATATATATATATATATATATATATATATATATATATATATATATATATATACATATATATATTGGCATATCTCTCATAACAACATAATTAATTAAATAGTCATGAATCCTGTATCAATAATGATGAAAATTTTCATAGCAAGATGCTGTACACTAAAGAACAAATGACAAGACAGAACTCAGAGGACAAGAAACTGACAAGATAGTACAAGACAGAACAGGACAAGACACGATAGGGTAAAACCAGGATAGGACAACACACGACAAAACACGACAAAGAAAGAAAGAAAAAGGAAAGAAAGAAGAGAAAAAAAGACAAACAAAAGTCAAGAAAAACAAGAAACTGACAAGACAGAACAGGACAAAACCAGGACAGGACAACACAGGACAAAACAAGAAAAAGAAAGAAAGAAAAAGGGAAAAAGGGGGAAAGAAGAAAAAAGACAGGCAAAAATCAAGAAAAACAAGACAGAACAAAGAGAGAACTGCACTAGAAAAAAAAAGAAAAGAGAGAGAGTGACTTTAACTCCGAGATGAACTGTACTTTTGAAGTAAAAGTTTTTAAACCCTCTACTGAAACTAAAATGTGTGGCTTTATTTCTGATAAGATCTGGGAGAGAGTTCCAGTTTTGACCCAGTAAATATAAACGTTTTATTTGAAATCAATGTTCTCGTTCTTGGTAGATGAAAAAGCCCGGCAGACCTAGTAGGGTACTGATGAATATTGAGATTCTTTGAAAATATTGAATAAAATACATTGGGCAGATCGTTTCTATCTAAATTATACATGAATATTCCAAGATTATAACTATATAAATCGCTTATCTTTAGTATGTTATGTTTATGAAAGAGTGCATCGATGTGTGCTCGGTAATCCGAATGACAAATAACACGCAGAGCTTTTTTCTGTAAAATTAAAACTCTATTTAATTGATAGTCGGCACAACTGCCCCATGCTACTATACCATAGTTTACTTAATTTACTTAGTTTACTTAATCCCTTTTGCAGCCGTAAATTTTGAAGTTGTGTGAGTATGCGATAAATTACAAGAGAATTACAATTGGAAAACTTATGCGGATGTGAAAAGGATTATAATTTGCTTATAAGTAAGTAATAAAAACAATATGGTAACACTTTTTGACCGCTACTGGTACATCTACTTGCATTGATTTCTGAATAGCTCCCTCTGCGACAAAATCAAGAGTTTCATTTCTTACAATGGAGTTATAGAATGTGTGACCTTGAAATTTCATAGGCAGTATCTGCAGGACGTCTTCTAAACCTATGCGAAGTTTCGCGAAATTTTATGTAAGTCTGCAAAAGGGCTGAAGTACCTTTAAATACAACGTTAATCGTGACGGCTTAGCTTTTGAAAAGTGTCCGGACACACGACACCCCATCCTATACTTACTAACAAAATAATACCTAGCATCTGGTTGAGGAGTTAAACTTTTCACTATTTATGAAATTTATATCGTTTTCACAAGTATGCATGCAATTAAATATTTCGCTAATGTTTTCATATGCATGTGGGAGAATGTTTGTCGGAGATAGATTATATATATTTTTGTTTCATCAGGCTCCCTACAGATATTTGAATGAGCGTTTTATTTTGAGAGAAAATTGATACATGCACCGATATCGATTTGGGACGTGTCTTAGGGCATGCTCTACTGAGGTGGCTTGCATCGTTTTGTAAAAATATTCTTTCATCTTTTCGAGGAAAATTTGCCTTGGGCGAAGACATAAAATCATTTGATAATTATTTGCTTGTAGGCATAATTACTGTAGTGCTATCAAATTTGTATTCTTTTTTCCTATTTTATTTTCACTTCTACCGCTCTTTCCAATTCTTATTCGCTTTGTACAAAATTCCTTCTGAAATTCTGAATCATTATACTGAAGTGTTCATTGATCTCAATATAAAAAAAAAACGGAACAGGCAGTATAAATGCTGACAATTTTTGTTTTTTTGGTTTTTTTTGCCGTTGGGGTGTTTTTCTCTTTACCCTCCCCAGTGAACATAAGCACAGAAGCTTATTTTTCCATTTATAGCTATGATAAGGCGCTAAAATGTAAGCTGCTTCGATTTTGTCTTCACTTTATTAGTATTTAACAAAGGAGAGGTGGCAATAATTTACATCTTAACCCAGAATGTAATTTACACATGCGACTGGTATGTGAATAAAAAACGGACAAATGTGTGTGTGTGTGTGTGTATGTGTGTGTGTGTACGAACGATAGTGCACACCTTCGTCAGAAATCATGGATGGACGATTAAAATATTTATGATACGATTCGAATAAAAAGACAAATATTCCAAACGATTTTCATTCCAAATCCTTTCCTGCTATCAGAACTAGACATTTTGGTATTAAATACATATTAATATATAAGACATAATTTTGACCTGTCCTTTATATACTTTAAACAGATTTCGTCACCAGTTTGATAATCATCTGTACTCCTTCACCATCCACCATGAAATCGACGATGGAGGCGATGGCGATGATGAGATGATAAACCATCGTTCTCCTTGACGACACCCAGTGCATCCTTGACGAGGATGTCGTTATAAACTTTAATCTGGCATTTAAACTTACCGACGAGGCAGCCGAGTGACGTCACTCCCATGAATGACAGGATTGTGCAGGCGTAGCCGTGTTGCGCGTATTAACGCATCATGTGTCTACGCAACCCCATCACGGGACGAAGCTTTGTAAGTAATAAAATACGAAATTTAAAGAAAAGGTGAAAGGTGAAAAAAAATTGTGAGCTTTTGTTTTATTCCTTGTAAAGGAGTATCATATCAGAATTTCACACGTAAAGGATTGCTCACGAAATATCCTCATATTCAAAATACTGACCAGATAGAGTTAAAAACTTTGAACCACATGGGACTAGATTACATCTATTATCATGATACATGTGTGTTTTTTCCATATACTCAAATCAATTTTCAAAATAAAAAATATCTCAAGAAATACAAAAGATTTCTGAAAGCACCATTGGATAGAGGAAGCTAAAATTACCTAGGGGCAATATTATATTCTTTAATTTGGATGAGAAATTATGAAGATATTGACAAAAGATCGGCAAATTTTGCTACTTTTTGCATCAGTTTCCGAAAAATATGAAGTTACCCGACAAGGGTCAAGAAATCCTCACTTTGAGAGAAGATGTCATCAAACTTGTAAATAAAACGTGATACTAAAATGATTATATGATATTTTGTCTTGCAAATGATGCAATTATCTTACCTTTAATGGATCGCTACGCTGGGTAACTTAGATGTACATTCACTTGCGCGAACTTAGATCTCGTGGTTTCTATGCTTTTTCAGAGTTCCAGCGCGTTGCGATCCGAAACCGGATTTCGAAATCGCGATATCTCCGAAATTCTTCGTCGATTAATTTTTTGTTGGAACTACATTTAATCTGGAATTTTGCTTTTCCTTTGGTATAAATCTATCTAAATAAGTTATTTTAGAATATAAGAAATCATGGATCGAATATCACAGTCCTGTTTTTTTTTAAATTTGCGCGAAATATGGTCACCCCATCATACTACATATTAAGCCTTTTCTAATAACTTTTAGACATATTTTAATATCCCAAATAAAGCAGCTTGCACGAGAACTAAACCTCATCCTAAAACGCGTTTTCCGTGCAATGCTTCGTTTTATATTTCACGGGCCTGAAACGCTAAATTGCAGTAAAGTCCCAATTGAAATGAGTGTAAAGGTCCCATTCATTCCACTTTCATATAAAATGGATCTCATATCGGCCTGCTTGAAATCTAGTTGCCCTCTACCTCTTCAACGGAGGCGTGTAAATGGATTTCGATTATCAATAGATGGCGCCAAATGCTTGATTTCAGTTTAAAGAGGCCAGACGGACATCCGTCATCGAATCCTGACATATTTTCACACGCATAACTCCACCCCAACCATCACTCACATGTTCACCTCTATTTCTCAACCTCTCACCGTCTCCTTATTCTCTCTCTCTCTCCCTCTCTCTCTCACTCTTTCCCTTTGACCCCCTCCAAGTCTCTACTTCTTTATCTTCGCCCTTCTCTCTCTCAACCTTTCGATTCCCTCCACTTCTCTTTATGTCTGAGAGTTTAATTCACTGATCATATTGATAGAAATGCGAAAGTTTTGTAAACAGACTGTCTAAATATACTATTATAGTTGAATTATTCTAGATATATTATTATAATAGAATTATTCCAAATATTTTAAGACAGAATTATCCCAAATATATTACACACACTCTTTCTCTATCTCTCTTTCTCTCTCTCTCTCTCTCTCTCTCTCTCTACCCCGTTGCTCCTCGTTACTACATGTTATGTATTGCATTATATTATGGTATATTGGGCATACTCGTGATATAGGCCCCACCATACCCTAACCCTAATCCTGAACCCTACTCTAATCCTTAACCCTAATCCTAATCCTAATCCTAAACCCTAATTCTAACCTCAATGATAAACAAAAAAATAACAACAACCTAAAATATATATTTTTTTTTTTTTGAGGTGTGCCTATTTCACGATATTGCCGTATATTATTATATTGTATTGTATTATTGTATGTTGTCGTAATTGTATTCTACCATTGTATTTTGTTATATTGATATCATAAACTGCCGGTTAACCCAATGGGTTGCCGGGCCTGGTTTTATATGTATAAGCATGCATGAGCTTTAATAAAGACATGATATACCACCTCTCTATCATTTCAATATCTCAAGCTTTCCCTTTCTCTCTCCCTCTCTCTCTTTCTCTTTCTCTCTCTCCCTCTCTCTCTCTCCCTCTCTCTCTCTCCCCCTCTCTCTCTCTCTCTCTCTCTCTCTCTCTCTCTCTCTCTCTCTCTCTCTCTCTCTCCTCTCTCTCTCTCTCTCTCTCTCTCTCTCTCTCCCTCTCTCTCTCTCTCTCTCTCTCTCTTTCTCTCTCTCTCTCTCCCTCTCCGTCTCTCTTTCTCCCTCTCTCTCTTTCTCTTTCTCTTTTGCTTTTTAATTGTGCAATTTTATTTATAATATACCAGTGTAATAGTAAATCCACATTCGGTAATTTCTAGTTCAACACTTTAAAAATATTTAATTTGAGCTATTTATCAGAATTTCTCTTATCTTATTAAGGGAACCATGCTGTTTCTATAATGTCTTCAGATTAAGAACGTATACATTCGAAATGTTCTACAGCACGCTGGGCATACATAAACCAAGGACATTCACCGGCACCCCTCACATATTCCCTTATCTCCCATTCCATCTCTGTCTGTCTGCCCCCCCCCCCCCTCTCTCTCTCTCTCTCTCTCTGTTTACTTCGTCTGAACGAAGCAAAAGCGGAAGAACTTCTGATACCATCCTCTTCATCAATTTCTACAACAGTGCACTGTCTAAATTTTGACATAGTTGCGATTTTCAGTTGGTTGATATGGTTAAAATGGAAAATATTCGCTCATTATCACTTTTCGTTCATTCGTATGATATCTTTATATACTTGGTTATCCCTTTCTTTTTTTTCCTGCACAGGGGCCTTGTGGAATGCTGATACTAGCTACTTTCTACTCGTTCATCATTTGCTTCGCCTACTTCTACTACGCCGAGAAGCAGGGGGCGTTGTCACGTGGTAGCTTCATGTTGAATTCCCGCATCCCACAATGCAACCATCCTCGCTGTTATGTGTACAGCCCAACGCTGGTCCGGCGGTCCCACAGAGAGAGGAACGAGACCCTTGAGAAAAGCAGGCAGAAGTTGCTAGTGCCTGTCTCCGTACCTGACCATAGGGTGAGTTGGATGTTTCATAATAAAAGGGTAGGGTCCATGATAATGCCGTACAAGTCGTGTAACTACAGGGTGCTCGTCGTGCTCCATCCAAACCGGCTAAAAGGAGAAAAATAGAGAGAAAGAAGGAAAAATAAAGAGAGGGAAGTAGGGGAAAGGAATTTTAAAAAAATTACACCTTACCTTTAAATCCGTCATCCATCTGAAAACCGCTCTACCGTAGGCGAGGAAAATGGTCCATTCGTATATTTGGATTACAACAGAATGAAGGCAACACTAATGCATCAAATGAGTCTCTTTGTAGTACTAAAATGTTTTGTACTGCAAGCTAACTTATCTAAATTAGACATCAGTATCATCATCAGTTTAATGAAAATACACCATTGATTAGCATCTAAAAATAAGCATGTAGAAGCTGTGAATACTTAAGACATTTTTTTTGTTGTTGGTCCCGTTTCTTTTCAGCCGTTCCTACTACACTGTGACACATGCTCCTTGGTGACCAGCTCGGGTCAGCTCCTCGGAAAATCAGCAGGCAAAGACATCGATTCTGCAGAATGCGTCATCAGGATGAACGACGCCCCCATTCGAGGGTTCGAGAAAGATGTCGGTAGACGGACAACAGTCCGCGTGGTCGGACACTCCAACTTTCGGACAATCTTCCAGAACAAGTTACGGACTCAATACGTGCATTTCAGGGATCCACTGACGAGGGCGGAAAACGTTGTGATTGCATGGCTATACGCAACAAACATTTACAAGAATCCGGCTTACCGACTTACGCTCAACTACTCACAGATGTACAGAAATGTAACGTTCTTTATGCACACGCTGGCCATGATGCAACATAACAACGAGGTTTTCCACAATGAAACGGGTATAACAAGGTAAGTTACACTCTTAGAAAAGAATTGATAAGAATTGGCCACCACAGAGACACATATATATACGACCCGAGTTAGTCAGGGCATGCTAAACTCAATAATTCGTTTAAATTACTTAGGGCATAAACTTGTCCAGTTTCGTTTTATCTAACAATAAGGACACTCTTTTAAAATAGGTGTAAAGGAGTACCAAAACGAACTCATATGCGTACCTTGGTACTTAGATATTCTCCTAAACGTAGGCTATAAAGGTGACTGGATAAAAGTTCCTCTGAGAAATTTTCTTAGTTTCAGTATTGGGGGGTATCTCTTTCATTAGTACCTCTCCATTTTATGTTTATGAATTCCACTTTCACCAGTGAGTGGTTGTTCGACACGATATGCTACGGCGACAATCAGGGGAGCGTTTCATGAAAGAATTTGTCGGATATTTTTTCTGACAAGTGTTCTAAGCTACTGAAATCCTTGCATCTGATTGGCTGAGAGCAAATTTGTCAGTAAAAATCACTGACAAAATGCTTGATGAAACGCTCCCCTGGTACACTAACCAAATCCAATATCTTTGACGAACCAATGCCCCGAGCAGTTGTCGCCGGAACATAATGTCGGAACACATCACCGCTGCCACTGAATTTCGTTTATTCCTTTCCACAGAACTCAGGCAAAGACATGGCTGACCACTGGCTGGCATGCCATGCTTCTTGCCCTAGACACATGCGATGAAATCAATGTATATGGCATGGTCTACGACGAATACTGCAAGTAAGTAGTCCTAATCTTTAGCCCCAGTCACACAGACTGGCGATTTTATTTTACCGAAGGAACAACAATTTGGTGCATTGTTTTGTAACATTTCCTTCTATCCTCATGTCAGAAATCCAACCACAATCCCAGGGACCTTATACATCCGTGAAGAAGACTAAATTGATATAAAATTTCGCAGACTCGACGACAATTTCGAAGTGTTGGAAAATATCGCTACACCTCCGCACTTCTAGACAGATGCTAAATCAACGTGGCACTAAAAAAAGAATCGCCAGTGTGTGAGTGGGGCCAACAGACGAGTCTCTGCACTCCAAATGTATTTTCCCCTTGTAATTTTTCTCTGTGAAATCCATAGGATCTACATAATAATACATAATAATTTGATAATGGGTAAGGGTGACATAAAACAGAGTCACTTGTAGTGCTGTGCCCAGGTCTAGGCTACAATGCTAACGCTGGAGAGTAAAGTCAGTGGAAGCATATTTGGTAAGTGAGGTTAGCTGGAACCTTTTTCGCACATCTCTGATCATGTGCGGAGATTTCTTGTCACGGCTATGCGGGGGGGGGGGGGGGGAGGGCGGGGGGGGGGGGGGGGTGAGACGCGAGTAGCCTTTACCATAGGTTGCTGTACAATCTTCAAAAAACGTTTTCCCTGCCCCCCCCCCTCCTCCGGGATCGCCGCTCATATCTTTGATTATTTTTATGAAACGCTTCAATAGAGTCTAATGCATTAACAGCAACCATCCACTAATCTACCTCCAAGACTGACGTTTGAAAGCTTACAAGTGGATTTTCAGTTTTTATTTCTTTACACTTTTTTTAATAGAATGCAGAAGAAGGATTGTTACCAATGATTACCATAAGTCGTTTTTTATTTATTATTTTTATTGCGTTACTTTGCAGAGATCATCCTAACGACACAACTCCATACCACTACTACTTACAAGAGGAGAACAAGACGCGCTCTGAGTGCGACTACTACAGACGTAGCGAGGAACGGCTCAACAGCGGGCATCTTTTCGTCACAGAGAAATACATCTTCGGACGGTGGGCCCAGAAGCATAGAATTTCGTTTCATCATCCAGTCTGGAAGCCCAAAGTTTACAACGAGACCAGTTTGGACACACCTTTCATGAAACTCTACCGCGAGAAGCGGGTGAAAGCCAAGAAACTCTCCGCGGCGGACCACCGCGATGAGAACAGCGAGGGTGAAACCGGCGGGGACGCCATTAACCGTGCGGGACCAAATAACGGACAGATGAAGAAGTCGCCCTCTAGCGACGATAGGAACCGGCGGAAAGAGAAAGAGCCGGATCCTTTGGAGGAACAGGATTTTATGCTCTTCGGGAAAGCGAATATGGGCATTTTTGGTGTATTCAAAAGGTGATAATGGCTGCATACGTCATAGAACATAATAGACAAAACTGTTTAATGAACAACATGTCCAGATGTTTTCGGTTCCCTGTTGCATATTTGTATCACTCGAAAGCAAATCGATCGGTGAAATTATTAATGTGTAATCGTATAGAATGTATTTGTTTATTCATTTTTATATCTTTCGGCTGTCAACATAGTAAATCGTTGCAAAATACTTGCTTTAAAATTCATGCGTAAGTCGATTTTTATTCAATGACACTTGAAATTTGGAACATCTGAGGGTAGAATTTCAAAGCTAAAATATAGGTTTCATTTTCATTCAGAAAATTTGGTATTCTTAAGCCAATAAACCACAAATATATGTTTGTATAAATCAAATAATTTTACTTGTGAATGAAAGCCTGGCGTGTACAAAGATAAATGTTCACTTTTCATGCCGTGATTGGACTTTGGATAGTATTGCCAATGCCCGCATCTTTCCATCATGTCTATGAAAAGGTACTTTATAATAAAATAATCATTGCATGTACATCAATTCCTACAAACGAAATACACCTTAAGTAAAAAGGCGTAATTGGGCGCGAGAACACTTCTCCTGAATTTACAGAATACAAGCAAGTGGTTGTAATGCATAGAATACAACCATGTATTTCTATTACATTTGTAAGTCTTCCATGTAATAAGGGAGTGCTAGTAAATCATGTTACGAGAATACAGGCGATATAATATATATACATGTAATTCTATCCAATATTTGGGGGAATTAATAGACTAGTTTAAGTAAAACACGACTTTCGAAAAATCAGCCGAATGCAATTCAAATAGCCTTGTCCATCACCTTTTGAAATGTGTGATCATTACAAATTACAATAATGTATTATGTAATCCAAAAACGATTTATATAGGATATACAATAGGATATTGAAATTGCCCTTGAGTTGATTTCTCGAAAGTCTTTGCAATGGTGTTATAGGCTAACGTCACACATTCTTGCTTTCTCGTGATTTAACTAACATTTTCTATTAAATCTGTAATCTCTATCCATACTTGATGCTTGTAATATTAATGTGTCACCATCTGTTCCTACAAACATGTTGTTATAAAATTGCCAACTTTATCAATATAGTATTTAAATTGTAGTTTAATAGCATTTTTTTTTTGTGTGTGTGTGTCTTTGGTTTTAATATTTGTTCACGATTTAGTTACGTGTTTTTAACATAAAGGTATATTTGATTCATCCACTGACTGAATGTTTAACAACTGAATATTCCAAATCATATGAAGTAACCTCAATGTCAGTATGTAGATTTTCATAGAAATCAGAAATCATCCACACAAGAAGTATAATAAACGCATGTTATGATAAATATCGACATCTGAACAGCAGATTTTAAAAAATGAGTTACTTAATTGTATACATTTAAATGTATATATTGATGTATTTTATATGCAATGGTTGTAGCAAATCAATACTCTAATCATGCATCTATGAAAATGTTCCATTTCAAAGAATGACTAAAATTATAATACAGTGCTGATTGCGCAGGATCATGCATGAGCAGAGAATTCATATTTCTATCATGATTCTATTTCTTACACAATATATGCATCATGATCATTATCTGATTGCTTGTACAATGTATATACATCTATGTATGCATATGTTTGTTCACACTTTGCAGGAAGACTAAAACACAGTGCAATTACAAAGTGCAGCTACAAGAGTAAATTATATATATTTTGTATATAAAAGAAATGTATTCATCCCCTTCATCATATTTCATTTTTGTACATTTTAATTGCAATGGAGAAACACGTAAAAGATATGCAAGTACTATTGATGAAAGCTGAATGTTGGTATATATATCAATGTCTTCTTCATATGTATGAGCTTGAAGAAATCACTTTATACCATCAAGTAGTCTGTGCCAGGTTCTAGTTTGTTTTAGTGTGCAGAGTACATTGTTGAGTATAGTGTTACGAAGCTATGGGTCTATTCCAATGATTTTTACCCTTCGCTGACATCTTGAACATGTAGTACAGACATAATGATAAATGATGTTTAAAAAGTTTAAAGTGACTTTGCTGGTATATATAATATGCCTCAGATCATTGTTTGTTTGTCTCTTATGATGGGGATGATCAATTTTGCATTATGCGTTGTGAAAGCCTGATAACTTTTCGGGTCAGTACAGAAATCAAAATGATAGTTGGTCTAGAGGTAGGGAGATGTGAGCAGTATGGTAGCTACAAGGGGCATGGTGGGGCACGTGCCCTTAAGTTGAATGGGGAAAACAAAATTTAAATCAAAGGGAAAATAAGAATAGGAGAGGGAAAGAAGAGCAGAGGGCAAAGACGAACGTCAACAGAAAAACGATAACACCTTCCCATCCTCAATGACAATGTTATTTCGTATGTCACCGATTCATTAAGACGGGTGCCCCCCCCCCCCTCCGATCCCCCATTGGTAATGATGCCACCCAATGCCTAGACCAACGCTACGCCATTGGATGTGAGTTACTGGTTCGGATCCGAGGCACGTCTCTTTGAAAAATCGTTTTAATTTATATGTGACGGATACACATTTGCCAAGTCCAATTCACATACTCCTTTTTTATTTAGATATTTCTCCTTTAGGTAATATCTCTGGTCCCTTTATATATAAAAAAAACAGTTGCTTCTATACATTTTCATACACTGTTGTAGTGAGAAGTCTTCTTTTAAGGGACCTGGAAAAAAAAATCAATTTCAACACCCTTTAAATCATACGTCATGTGTGTGTTTCGTTTCATAGTAATCGTCAGTGGTCATGGTGGTTGGGGTCCCTTTCTTGAAACAGGGATGTCAGATAAGTCCTGTTAGGTTTCTGATCTTTTTATCAGTGTACCGGGTTCTAATCAGGGTGACGTATTGGCTTGGTCTCAGATCTGCATGATTAGTTCAGTTCGATACAGATTTATAAGAACCAAAGTCACACGCTCACACACTCCTTGTAGTTTAGATTTTTTTTCTTCTTATATTTAATATAGTAATACATGTAGTAGTATAGCTATTTTCTCTTTAGAAAAAACAATGCTTCGATAATTTTTTTATATGATGTTGTACAAAGGAGTCTCGTTTTTTCGAGGCTTGGAAAATAATAAAATATCCTCTCGAAACTATAACTTATTGCTTTGTTTGTTGTTGTCTTTTATCTGAAATATTTTTGCGGATAACATCATTGGAACCTATCGGTGTATAGAACTCTCCCTTTCCACGATTAAAGGGCCAAAGTTAATGCGAATTTCGGTAAATGTTGAAAAAAATATCGTTAATTTTCAAATACTTCGATATACCATCCCATGAAAATTTGCTTTAGAATGGCCAAATTTTCGAGCAATCACACACTCAGTTTGGCAATAAGAATAAAAAATTACGTCTCGTGTGCTTGATAATGAATAATTAATCTCAGTAAATATCTCACCGATCAGGTTTTGTTTCTGATCTGGCAACTCGCAAATGAGTTTATGTTCACGTTGATACATTTCATTAAAAAGTATAGTCAGCAATAAAAGAGAAAACAGATATGCTTTGCCCAAAAGGTGGACCATTATTGTTTGTCTGGTTACAGCTTAAATAGAGTATTGTAGCACAGTTGAGATGGTTGAGTTTGCATTTTATGAACTTCACGTGACATATCTTGAAATTATCCCTTAGTCATAAAAGCCTGGTCCAGATTGTGTTTGTTTAATATCAGTCTGTCTATATCATAGGTCAACATGATGTAATGTCAATAAGAAATTATCAAGAGATACAAGAAGAACCCACATGCCATGACCTCTGCCTTTTTACGTAAAATGTTGACCACCATTGATTATGTCACTATGTGACAGAGACAGTTTTCTGTTTATTGACCTGGATTGGAAGTATGTTTAATTTGATGTCGACGAGCGTGTACCACACGTGATCTAGAGAAAAAGAGACACTTAACATTCGCATATTTAAGCTGTCAGCTTGAGCATCAATATTCGGCGGAGGAGTAATTTTACCACTGATCATGTTAAGAGATCGTTTTAAAGGACACAGGTCAAAGACATTGGGAAACAGTAATGTGATGACCCGAAATGTTTAATATAAAGAAACTATAATAATAATTTAGAAATAAAAATAGTAATAATAATAATAATGATAATAATGATAATAATATTAAAAATAATAATAATAAGAGTAATGATAATGATAATAGTAATGACTATAATAATAATAATAATACTAATAATAATAATAATAATAATAATAATAATAATAATAATAATAATAATAATCGGTTCTTGTATAGCTCATAATACATCTTTATCATTGTCTCTATGCGCTTCCAAAGAGCTGTGGATTATTACCCCGGCTCAGCCTAGCTGCCTTAAATGAAGGCGCTGAAGCTTCAAGGAGTAAATTCCTACCGTTACCCATTTACTTCACCTGGGTCGAGAGTGGCAAACGTAGATTAATGTCTTGCCAAAGGACGTTAGTGCCGGGCTGATATTCGAACCCCGTACCTTTTGATCTTCGGAGCGTTCATTTATCCACTAGACCACAACACCTCTATATATGATAATGATAATAATAATAATAATAATAATAATAATAATAATAATAATAATAATAGTAATAATAATAATAATAATAATTATAATAATAATAATAATAATAATAATAATAATAATAATAATAATAATAATAATAATAATAATAATAATTAATACAGCATTCATAGTGCACCATCCATCTAGTAAACTATTCTAGAGGGTTATTGAGAGAAATGATTTACATATGTAAATGAACGGGATAGAGAGAATAAAAATGCATATATAGAAGTCATCATTCTTTATTTTTTTTCAAAATACGCTTCTACATAATTTACATCATTATTTTTGTTACGGGGCGTCTTAATTAGCAAGTATGATCGCAAATTTAAACACAGATAAATTTACACACATTCTGTGCGATTTATAGACCACTCTAAACTAATGTTGAAGGTGTGAATTAATCTAAGCAATCGCTCATGGATTTCATAACCATTTTGATCATGCATTTTGATAATAATTCATGATATTCGAGTAAACTTATCTAAATCACACCAAAAAAAAAAAAAAAATCATTTACTCTAGGAATTGTCATCTTACATGTTTTTTCTCATCAAAAAATTTTCTCGTCCTGATTTGAATCGATTTTTTTGTCCATACGGCGAATTTGTCACTGTGGGGACGGCGAAATATCGTCTCCGAGACGCAAAAGGAATAGCGAACGTGTATTATGTTGTACAATATTGATTTTTAAAAAATTAATACATATCGATATTATGTTCTTAATTAAGAAATCATGTATAATTTATTACATCATAAACCTCTAACAAAAAGGTAAATCAAAAATTTAAATAAAAAGAAGCTAATAAAGTTTATATTTATTATAGTAAAATAATTGCATTGCACATTGTTTTAAGTTTCTTTATCTTTGTTTAGATTCGTAAATAATAATTTCTAAATGATTTTAGTTTTTGATAAATGAAGAAAACATTTAGATTTCAGTTCCAGTGTCTAAACGTGATCCGATTGAAACCCATGTAGTAAGAATCGCGGAAAATCCCGATCTGAGATCTAGGAGTTAGACTGAATGCGAATACTCTTGTTGGCTCCTAGCTATATGGTGTTTTCTCCTGCGACGAACGACCAGATAGGCGATAACGTTAAATAAGATGAGACAATGGACTCCGCCGATGGATATGAAGACAGTCGTGTAAGTTTGGGTTAGGTCAAAGATCACACCTACAAATGACGTCAGGAGTTAAAGGATAAAAGAATAAAACATAAAAGATTCGAACCCATGATGAGGATGAATTATAGCCCAATAACAAGGGAATGATATTACACAGACAAATTGTGATTTTTCTTTCTCCTTCCTTGTATGAATAACACATTACAGCAATTGTACCTTGCTATTGTGGTACTTTATTTCCTTCTTACCACAGATATAACATTATCCGTAACGTTTCTTGGTCTAAAAATTTCAATGGTTGTATATCAGTGGACATAGCGTGCTTTTTCAGTGTGGTTCATTTAAGTATTATCAAAATCAACAAATTGATAATCACATCAAATCAAATTTGAAAGCTTCTTTTGAAATACGATTTGAACCGACACATTTCAAGCCGCGCTCCGAGCCATACCGCCTTCGTAGAGCCATAATTTGTCTGATTAAAGGGAAATCCGACCTTTATAGCAAGTTGCTTTGAAAGAAAGAGGAAAAATCAGAGAAGCAGATTGGTGAAAGTTTGAACGAAATCGGACAAGCAATAAGAAAGTTATGAATTTTTGAAAGTTGTAATCACTATGCATATGGGAATTTCAAATTGGCCGAATAGGTAATGTCACTGTGATGTAGCTGTGGACAACTCCCCCATTCGCTCTAACACAAAAAATGACTAAAATGTCACTTTTTTTCAAAATGCATTACTCAGTAGGATCTTTTCGTTCATGAGGACCTATAACAATATGCTATCTCCAATATATTTTGAGTACTGCCCCGAGGGTAAAAGCGCCTCGAAGAAAACCGCAAATTAATGATATTTTTGTGTACGACAAATGGGAGAGTTGTCCACAAAAATGTCACAATTGACTCACCAAATTGCCAATTTGAGATTCACATAAAAGTAGTGATCTCATTTTTCAAACATCCATAACTTTCTTATTCCTTGTCCAATTTCTTTCAAACTTTCACCATCCTGTTTTTCTTATTTTTGTCCTTTCACACAAATCATCTTATTACCAAGGTTGGATTGCCCTTTAAAGCAGCATGTCTGATTCCAAACGCAGTTAAACCTCTTCCAAAAAACGGACAAAAATGTGCGTTCCCCCCTGTTTTTAAAATTTGTTCGTAGTGTGAACCGGTTTTGTTTGTTTGGGATGAATCTTCCAGGAGACGTTAAATTGTCTGTTTAAAGTGACAAAGTTTTCTTCGGAAGACGAATTCCAGAAGTTTTTTCGGAAGACCTTGTAGCTCGAAACATGGACAAAGAAGCGAAAGGAAACGACCACAGGCACATGAACTTGGAAACATTTTACAATTCCAATTGAGCAACTACTTATGGAAAGCTTTTCAATTTAATTCAAGTAAGTGGTATTTAATAGGGATGGTTTTGTTTGCATGCCAGCAGGGTTGATAGAAGGTCAATATTAATACCCAGGCCCGTCGGAGCCGCTACGGTTGGTACGGTATTGACCGTACCACTTTTCAGCCTATTAAAAAAAAAAAGAGAGGGAGAAGAAAAGAGAAAAGAAAAGAAGAGAGAAGGTGGGAGGGTGATAAATGTCATGATCACCAGCTTAATGGAAGAACACGAACATCGAAGTGACTTTGCCTTTTTTCCATTATTATGAAACGCATTATCACATAAACCGACGAACAGCATATACAGAGAATGCCACAAAACTTTGTCATCCAATCGCAAATCTTACAAATAATATCCTCAAGAAAGTGATAAATTAAGCTCGCCACCTGACCATAAAACCTCCTATTTGTAGGCTAGGCCAATATAGATTTTCCCGCCCATTTCGTCACCTCTTCATTCAATTTTAAAATATTTGCTTTCAATTCCAAGAAAGGCCTATAGGACTCTATCATTTGGACACCATTCTTCCCGCCCTTCTCTCGTAAATTCATGGCACAACCAGGGCCTACGGCATTTTAGCGGGTCTATTTGACCCATCTATTTATTTGATGGGGTCAGGGCAGATCCAGGGGTGGGCCGGGGGGGGGGAATGTCAGCTTGCTTGTCAGAAAATTTTGAAGTTTTTAAAGAACGCAATATTGAATCCATAATTTCTCAAATTATACTGAAAATTATTTAGATTGATAATTACGAAAGGAAAGGAAAATTTTAAACTACGAATGGGTACAAGAAGAAAAATATTATCGACCAAGAATTCCAGAGATCGCGATCGCAAAGTTCGATGTCGGATCGCAACGCGCTTGCGCTATTCTAGCGCTAGCGGCGTGGAGAGACAACTACTGTACCACGCTTGACACTACAGCACTCTGAGAAAAATAAAGTTTACAAAAACAACGGATCTATCCAGCAGACGTAGCCACGTAGCCACGTAGCCGGTTTGCAAATAATCTACTAGTATCCAAAATAGAGATCCATCAAAGGTAAGATAATTGTATCACTACAGCCCTGCATCACTAGCAAGGCCAAATGCCATCATTTGGTACCGTATGACGGCTTACGTTAAACAGGGGCATCGCTAGAGGAGCGGGGGGGGGGGTAGAAATTTAGAAATTGAAAAGTTGATATTCGGGCAAAAGGCGCCAACCTTCAGCAAAGTTCCGATATTCGGCGAACCACCACATTATTCGGGCAGCAAAGTGAGGTGCCAGAATATCCACATATTTGGGCAGCGAGGTTCCGAGATAATTATGTAACTTCTGTCCATTTTCTCTACGAAAAGTTTTTTGAAAATTTAGAAATTAAACAGTTGATACTCGGGAAAAAGGCGTCACTCTGAACATTTTCTCTACAAAAAGTTCAACAAAAATTTTCCTCGCTGGCTTCGCTCGCTCGCATTATCATTAATGTTCACTGGTGTACAAGGAATTATCAAAATTATTATTCCAATTGTATCACTTGGAATCTGCCACTTCGAACCCCGCTGGGGGGTTTCACCCCCAGACCCCCACTGAAACCGTACCACTTTAAAATTCCTTCCGACGGGCCTGTTAATACCTGACACAAGTCCGCCTATGTTGCCGCCAAGTCCCCCGACAAGGGCAGAATATCCGCATCCTAGTCCAAAATTGGAAGGAGATGTTGTTGTCTTGCAGAAAGCTGGAGGTATTGCTGTATTGGTGAAGATTGCCCAACCTTGAATGAAAGCCACAGCGCACATTGCAGGGAAAGATTTGACCATGGAATCCACTAGGAAGGTCGCCGCTGCTATTGCACTCGCGACGCAGCAGATGTGGAACTCGTCGACGTCGTAGTAAAGAATGACGAAGAGTGCGATACGGCCAACGAGTGCTCCGATTCCTCCTATGGTTGACAGAAGTACAGCCTTGTCACTGGCGACACCCAGCCACTCTGCTCGTGGGACGAGAAAGAGCATCCAAGCATACGCACCATACTGGATTAGCAGATGAGTAGGTAAGGTCAGAGTAAAGAGGTCATCCTGGATGAATATGCCACTTCGTAACCATTGAATTACACGCTGATGCCACAATAGGCTTTCGTCGTGTGCGTTGACTCTTTCTTCAGATGCAACGGACGAAATATCGTCGTCTTTGTGGTGAAGTAAAGCGTTTGCTTCATGGGGTTCATTTACGCTTCCAACTTTGTCCAGCACGGAAATCATCTCTAGAGATTTTTGTTCCGCCAGCGTTGTTTTTGTATAAAGTACCAGCCAATTGTTGCCAATGATTCCTACTTCTTTGCCAGCGTCATCAGACGGATATTGTTCACTGCAGGTAACATTCTTGGAAGCAAATGTTGTGTTTTCTTTTTCATTGTTTCTTGACCCCTGTTCCAGTGCTTTATCTTCGTCAAGAGGCTTGAATCCCACATTCTGATCATCTCTGTATGAATCATTGCTGGGATAAATATTCCCTTTATTCGGTTCAAGCCTTTCTTCCTTGAGCACAGACTTCCGCCCTACAGACGAGCTAACACTCATTTGGTTCACTTTCTTTAAAGCTGCGGCGTCTCTTGGTTTCCTGATTGCCACAGCGCCGGCCAGGGAGTGCAGCATCAGTCCACCAAGGATCAGCATGGCACCAGTGTAACCGTAATGGCGGACCCATCGCTCAGTCAACAGAGGAACAAACAGGATCCCGATTATGCTTCCGAAGAGAGTGACTGTACTCATGAGCACAAACCTCCTTGGAAAGTAGTCGTTGAGCAGTAGCAATGTTGGCATGAAGTTCATTCCCATCCCAAGTCCTAGAAATAAAAAAGCAACATTACTTCATTTCTTTTTACTTTCGTTGCCATCATAATATAATTTTTAAAAAATTTTAAAAATCGAGTGATCACTGACGTCACTCCCCGGGGGAATGAAAATAGAGTGAAAATAGAGTGAAACTCCACTCTTTTCCTTTTCGAGAGCACTCGATAGTCACTCGATATTCACTCCTAAACAAGTGATCACTGACGTGACTTCCGGCGGAGTGATAACATAGTGAAAATTCACTCTTTTTTTTAGAGAGAGAGTAGCATGTCGTTATACTGTCTTCTAAATGCAACTTTGGTGAATAAGGTAGATTTTAGGAAATAAACGTGACAACATCCAAAGATCCTTAAAATTTGCAATACCACTGAATACTGTCCTCCGAGCATGATAGAAGTGTTTAATAACCTGATCAGCTGAAAGAAGGCTTTTTCATACCCACCACGGGTATAGAGACTATGGGGGGGGGGGGGGGGGTTGGTAATCATTCTGAAAGTAGGTAGCTTTTAGGGGATATTCGTCGGATTGTAACAGTCCGGTTGCCTATATTCGTAAAGAAGTAATTGTCTTATGGTTATAGGAACATAATAGTTATCATTGCCAGTGTGCTAGTTTTTCTTGATGGGTAGTTGTCTTGAGGGATATTCGTCAGACTTGTAGTTGTCCGGGTGGCTTATCCTAGGTGGGTGACTGTAAGAGGGGTGCTAAAACAAGGGAGCTGTAGTTGCCAGTGTGTAACTGCCTCAGTCTTATGTGCGGGTAGCTGTAGGCGTTAATGGGTAATCGTCAGAGAGGAGTCGGAATATAGGGGTCATCTTCGTAGTGGTATCGCTTCACTTACCGTTTAAAGCCAAATAGACTCCAAGGACACTGACATTCCTGGTGTATCCGCTGGCTATGAGAGTACCAGAACTAATCAATGCTCCCAGGATAGCTAATCCTCGTGGGCTAACCCTATCGTACTTGAGAAGATACGCCACGACTGGACCTGAAGAAACAAAATAAGACATGTAATTTGAAACAAACCCAGAGAAGAATATCAAAATTCAATTTTATCATTTGCTTTACCATGATTTAATTCGATTTAATATTCTTCTTATTCGATTCTTTCTCAACTTAATAAAATATATTTTATTATGTTGAGTTATAACTCGATTATAAAACTTTATCGAAATATCATGTAATCACTTCAGAACATAATATTTATATATCTAGACGCTACATGTATTTACTTCTTTTATGGTAAAAATATATATAAAGGCCTATTAGATTGTGTAGGGTACTCTAAGACTTACATGCTACCAGCATCCATGTTACCGGAAAGCTGCAGAGTAATCCTAGAACAGATAGGCGAGTGTCGAAGAGGAGAACCATTCCGGGGATGAGTACGCCGAACGACTTCGAAATCGACGCCTCCAGAAGATGCATCACAAGTTTACTGATGACAATCACATATTTCCATCGATCAGAGGAGTCGGATATTCTCTCAGCACTCTGTTCCATGTTTTGTTTTGTTTTGTACTATCTAAACACTAAGACTAAGACTAATACTGCCACAACGATACATGTATAGTCGATGCTGAACTTGACAGATATGTCACACTGCTGACAGTTACTTTCAGCATTATAACTTGACTACTCCCTGTTTTTCCCTGTCCGTGGCGTCGCTTGATATAGGTATGGGGTGTTACATCCAACTCCCCTCCCCCCATAACAAATTTATCTTAAAGAGTATTATTGCGTTATTGCGTTATTGGGATATTTGTTTTTGTTCGCTTGTTGTTGTTGTTGTTGTTGTTGTTGTTGTTGTTGATTTTAAGCTTGTGGGAAAATTCTCAGCTAGTTTTGTCCGCAAATGTGGCCAGACATACTGTACTCCACTCAAAATTTACATACTCTAGATACACCCCCTTCTTTCTGTCTCCCCTCCCCCCCCCCCCCTTCTCTCTCTCTCTCTCTCTCTCTCTCTCTCTTTCTCCATATTTCCTTTCTTACTTTCTCTTGGCCTATAGGGGTGGGTTTTTTTTCTCTCTCTCCTTGTATACGTTCACTCTTGTCCCTCTGTTTCTCACATGTTACAAGGTAGGTTGTGTGTTTGGGACAAATATTTGGTTATAGTAAATAGTGTATGTATAATACGTGCTGTGATTGGTTAGAGTCGCATCACGTGACGTGCAAAAATTTTGTTATAGTGCACGATCGTGCACTATAACTTCAATTTCTGCACGTTTATTTGTGTACAAAATCCCATAAGGCCAAGGCGCACAAGAAGTTAATTACACCAGCGCGCATATAATGCGACGCCTTTTTTGCGTATCATTTTGGACTGGCTGTGTGACGTAACAATGAATTTACGAATTTGCACTATATGCGATGGAGGTTGCTAGTTATAAATCTAGGGGTCTATTTACTATAACAATTAATGCATGTTCTATTTATGCACCATTACTAGACTATATGAACTCCAAATACTAAATTATCCCTCGTGCAGGTCTATTTCACCTCGGCCTGCGGCCTCGGTGAAACAAACTGCACTCGGGATAATTTAGTATTTGTCGTGCACATAATCCACTATAGTGCATGATAGACCATGCACTATTGATATAATATACCAACGTTTCGGCATGTATCAAGCACGAACGGAGGTAAAAGCCGATCAGCCGGAAAGGGCACAGTATCCTCCTCCCCTAGCATAAAAACACCTCATATGTACATGAAACTTATGCAAACACACAAAATGCGTTAGATCATACACCTATTTATATGAAGCATGCAACCCCTGTAATCTACCTTTAAAAGCACACCTTTAAACCATATTTAAAAAAAAACCTTGTAGCTATAAAACTGTTTCAACTTTTTCAAAATATAAACCTTTGCCTTTTCAACGCTCTTTATAATGAACTTTACTTTTAAACTTTGTAAAAGTCTGCTTTCAAATGATTAAAGCTTGGATGAAACTGATCGTTTGAAGCTCTTATAAAGAAAAGTTTGTATTTCGACAAAGAATGAATTACATTTAGCATTTTGAAAGGAAATCCACTGTACAAGGAAAATGATTAAGCAGCTTCTCATTTTTATTAATTTATTTCTTTTTTACTGAGTTTTCAATTTCGATCGATTTAACAGATAATTTTTTTCTTTTCATTTCGGGGGGAGGGATGGGAGAACAGACTAAATTTTCTCTCTCAGAAATACTATTCTTTGATTATGTATATGAAAATGTATTTTCTAAATATTTTATGAAAATATACTGTCCTTTTTTTTTTTTTTTTTTACTGTATTTTATGTTTAAGTTCAGTCAAAATATCAATGTATAATCCATCCAGTTTTGTTATGAATGATTATTTGTTCAATTTCTATTTGATTAAAGAGAAAAAATTTAAAAAATATTATTTGACACAAATTGGAATGTTTTTAGATGGGTGCCTCGATGGCGGCCATTTCGAAATGGCAGCCATGGTCTTTAGGATCATAATCCGAGATGTCTCATTTTCTATCAAAATATAGATAAATATGAGTAATCGTGCCTGGGTGCCAAATTTAATGTCTATTATGGAATACTTCTAGTTTGAGCCACATTTTGGATATTATTTATTGTTTGTTCTTATTGTATGCATCTAAACCAATTTTTCGAAGTGTTTTTACCAAAAATAGTTGACAGATGAATTTGACTTGTCTCATTTTGTGACATGATTTTGAAATTCTATCATACTATCTAACTTAATAATAAATTATCACTCTTCTTCCGATTACGTATTATCTTGGAGTGTTTTCTTTTTAATTCTCATGTGACTGGAATGATGAAGAAAAGTAACAGAAAATTATTTATAATACTGTGCACCTCTTTTTTTTCAAGTTTGACGATTAATCAGATTAATGGTATAGAGAGCATACAAAAGAGAGCATGTCGAATAATCCTCGGATCAAACCATATTTCATATGAAAATGCTTTAAAAAGACTGAAATTGCCAATCCTGTCATCTCGTAGAGAAAAATTGACCAAAGATTTTGCTATTGCATTGGGGAAAAAAATATTGTGCCAATCGTGGTTACCGCCAAAGAAAACCAACAAATTCAACTTACGAAATATGAAAAAGTACCAAGAATTTACTTGTAGAACTAAGAGGTTTCAAAACAGTGCTCTTCCTATGACACGTATATTCAATTATCATTATGCAAATCTAATGATAAACATCCCCAGTACTGTGACACCCAATATCTGTATCAAAATTTTAATTGTATATTATAGCTATTGAACCACTTCCATCTTCGTTCTATGTTTACTGTGTTTATTGTACATGACATTTTGTATGCAAAATCTCCGTCCAATTCTCCAGCAACTTCTATGATCTTTATTTCTTCCCATTTGCATTTTTCTCTCACTCTTTCTCTTTCAAATGTAATCCTTCTCTCTCTTTCTTTCTCTTTTCAGTATCGAATCTTTTTTTTTCTCTCTATTGTCTACATTACTTACCTTCTTCAGAAATAAACACTCCTTCTTTCTCCTTAACCTCCTACCTTTTCATTATTTAGTATAGTGCAATATTAATTAATAGGCAGTGAAGTGGTCAACTTTTACTTGTTTATACAATAATAATGCCTTTTTTTTTTACAAAAGGTTTTAATATGTATATTCCAAGCCCCTTTCATGTGATTTTATTAAATGTAACTTAATTTACAAACTCTTTACATACTTTTTTAAATGTTTTATTACTTTTGCAATTTGTGTTAATATTGTATTTCGATTGCTGTAAAACATGTACAATTCAGTCTGTATACTGCTAATCATGTTTTAATAAACCTTTATTGAATTGAATTGAATTTAGAAAGTGCCCCGGTGGCATCCTTCGAAAGATGGTGGCCATTGCTCGTAATGCATTAATCTGTCTATGTACCGCCGAATTCGGAGCTTTTCACTCAAAGAAGTGCACAATTAAGCTGAACTATATCGTTGTACCGCTTGTTCCACCAGTAGTATGATGAATGTGGAGGAAAATGTGATGCGATGACCGCCCTCTGTCGTAGGGACATATAGCATCGAAAATACGAAACCCGCCCTATAATATATTGTATCTTTTGAACGATAGGCTAGTTATATAGATTAAAATACTATCTCCAACCAAAGTCACTATTTATGCTCTGTAATTCATTCATTCTATCCTATATATCTTACTGTAACATAGTATGGGGGAATAGTAATAAGATGAAAATTATGGCAATAGGCAAAAGAAAGCATTCCGTATCTGTACTCATTCACATTACATAGCCCATACTGATCCAATATTTACCAATTAAAAACATTAAAAATTGCCGATATTCACCTCTTTCAAACTCCAATCTTTATGTACAGATTTTCGACAAATACTATACCATTGCCTCTTCGTAATATCTTTACGTACAATAGATATATTCATTCTTATCCTACACGACACTCTTCTGACTTCCATTTAACCAACCCCCAAATAATTGTAGCTCATAAATCGATAAGACACCATGGCCCAGATGTTTGCAACGATTTACCAGCCAATATTAAACATTCTGCATCACTTTATTCTTGCAAAGCATTAATGAAAAAATACCTTTTATCCAATTATTTGTAAAGATGACTTGTTTAAGAAGATATACGATTCACACACTTTTCACCCGCACTCACATGCACGCACTTGCAATTTCTGTTCTTTTCTACATTTGTTTTTCTTACAAACTCCGATTTATATAATTTCTGGAAATATATCTAATTCATTATACGTGCCACCCCATACTATATATCGACTCGTATATTAAGGTATCATCATGTAGCCCCCATCCCCCGGCTGCTATCCACTCAAGCATTCTTGCTTATGATAGCTGGCCCCTGCATTTATCTCGATTTTTATTGACTTATCTCCATAATTTCAATATTATCTAAGTATACATATTCTTTTTTGTAATTCAGTTGTCACACTTTATTTGTATCACTTCTGATTTGTATTTGATTTCTTAATAAATGCAGAATGCCGAGGAGTGACAACTTTTTCAAAATGGTAGATCAACTCTTTTAAACTGCTGGATTCAGCCTTTATAGTGTTGTATGTTAAAAGTGTTAATCTACAATTTTGAAAAAGTTTTTAGAGTGCACCTATCGACATTATGTCGAGCCTCCCCACCCCCCCCCCCCCCTCCTCCTCCTCCTCCCCATTTCCCCAGTGAATGGATTCACCATGTGCTACTTTTTGTTCAATAATCCTTACGGTACCATCAAATTTACAAGTATTTCGTCACAAAAATAAAATTGGGAGGTATCCTTTCGGTGCTCCTACAAATGCTCCGGCGACAATTGCTTTGGGGTTTTTTATTTCGTCAAAGATTTAGGGTAAGGGTTAAGGTTGCAACTGGGTTTTAGGTCAGGTTTAGGGTAAGGGTGGGGAACGGCGTTTGGTCCAGGATTGAAGTTAAGCATTTAGCTAGTGTAGGATTTTGACCGCGGAGGCAGCGCGCGGAGCAATTGCCGCCGGAGCATATTGTGTGCGTACAACCATGTTTTCAATCATAGCGTTCATTGTTGATCCTCGTACAAACAATATTCAGTGATATCAGACTTTTACAATGAACCCGTTTGGAATTTCCAGAAGAAACTTGATATTTTCTTCGCGCCAAAATACTGGATACACTAACAAATCTTGGGCGGTTTAACCCGTCTTTTTGCTGCACTTAAAGGCAGGGGCGTCGTTAGAACATTTTGAAGGGGGGGGGGGTGTGACACCGAAATTTGCCGACAAAAATGCTGCAACCTAATCCCTCTCCCCCCACAAATAATAATAAAAGAAAATCGCAGACGTAGAGATCTTGGTCATACGGGCCCATTTTCGCACGGAGGGGGTTGACGCCTTTTGCCCGAATATCAACTTTTTCTAAATTTTTTTAACTTTTCGTAGTGGAAATGTACAGAGGGTTACATACAGAAGTTATTTTACATAATTATCTGGGAACCTCGCTGCCCAAACATGTGGATATTCTGGCACCTCGCTGCCCGAATATGAAGTGGTGGTTTCCCAAATATATGAACTTTGAAAATCCTCGGGGGGGGGGGGGGGGGACTGTAGGCCATTGCCGAAGTAGGACGCATTATCTACTTTTAAATTAAGCAATTTTTAAAAAACTTTTCGTAGTGAAAATGTACAGAAGCTACTTACACAAGTTATATAATTATCTGGGAACCTTTCTTCCCCAATATGTGGATAATCTAGCACCTAGCTGCCCGAATATGACTATCGGAACTATGAAAATCTTAGGGCGGGGGGGGGGGGGGCTGTAGCCCATTGCCGAAGGGAGGGGACGCCGTTTGCCCGAAGATTAAGATCCCAATGTTTTTGCGAGCGAGCGAAGAGAGCGAGCAAAGAATTTTGCTAGTTTTTCCTTCTTTTTTCCCCTTTCCTTTTTCTTTCCTTTTCAGTTTTTGTTTTCCTTTCCTTTCCCTTTTCTGTTTTCCTTCTTTCTTTCTATCCTTTCTCTTTTCTCCTTTTCTTTTTCTCTCTCCTCTTCCCTCTCTCTTCCCCCCTTTTTTTTGCCGACAGAGGTGGCGCATTTGCCGACAACAATTTTGAGTGGGGGGTGTGACACCCCCACACCCCCCCCCCTCCGCTAGCGACGCCCCTGCTTAAAGGGAAGAATGGAACACCTGAGATCTGTAATTTCAAAGACAGCATTGACACAATAACATTTTTTTTTTCCTTTTATAGGGTAGAAAATTCTTTTCTGAGTAAAATGACACCAAGACCATCAATTTGGGGTAAGGCGTTCTGATTCTCTGGCTTTTTTGGTGAGGAAATGTCATTTTCAAAATATGCTACTTTTGCACAATTTGTCATGCATGATGCAGCTATAAAACATTTGCTCAATACGGCTTCCAATACAGTTTCCGGTTCTTTCATGTCTTCGTTTTCAAAGCGAAAGCAGCCATGTTTTTCTCAACAAAGCTGACTGTAAAATATGGGAAGCCGTCATACATAAACTTCGCGCTGCTTCAAGCATGAATACGGTTGCAAAAGTAGCAAATTTTCAAAATGACATTGTCTAACAAACATAGCTGTAGAATCAAAATGCCTCAAATTTGATGATCTTTGGGTCATTTTACTCGGAATTTTTTTTTTCTACCCACTACAACAAAAAGTAATGATATATTGTGTCAATGATTTCGTTTAAATTGCAGATCACGGGTATAGCATTCTTTCTGGGCCACCATTTATAGTAAGCCTTCTTTAGAAATAAATTGAACTTAGAACTAGATTACGATTAGATGTACATGTATGTACAGCCTCGTTACACGTAGAAGCAAGAGATCATGATCATGATCATGATCACGATAAGAGAACGTGAACTCCACCCATTCAAATGTCAACTCACGGGTCAATTTCTACATTTTATAAGGTAAATATTTGTTAAGCAAACACAATACCTTGTAAAAGAGTTTTGAGCTATGTAATTCCTACTGACAATTTACCTGCGTGGAAAAGCTCCTAAATAGTCTTTAAACTCACCGTGGGGGTCTTATTTGTCAAGGTCGGTCTTTAAAGAGGAGGTATATAGAGTTTAAAAATAATTTTTGAGATTTCTCATTCTTTTTATGTCAGTTTGGAAGAATGTCATATATGGAAGAAAATCTCCCCTGTAAAAGATTGCTCTTCAAATGCCCTTATATTCGAAATATGATGAGAAATAGCTGGAAAGTTTGGACCAAAATTTCATGCCACAAGACTTGGTGTGTTCAATCTCATATACGCATTTCTGTGTGCAGTGCATGCGACTTTCGGCAACTTCGAGTCAATTTTTTAATGATTTTGATGATTCCAAAACCTCGCAGTATACAGCTATTCTTATGTACTATATATAATCAAACTTTTCCAAATGCTTCCAGACATTTTCTTCCACAATGACCGGAACCCAAGCTTATCTTTCAAAAAAGATATAGTTACAGAACAGCCACGTTAGGTCTTACTTAATCCGATAGCGATAATGATATTCATGATTAAAGCTAAACCCTTTATATTTCTTAACCTTTTTAAGTAAACACAGAAAGTGGTTTAAATCTAACTTAAAATATTATTTTTTATGCTTTAAGAACATTGTGAGCAGTTACAGTTACGGGGACACGTTACCCCCCCCCCCCCCCCCCGCCCCCCGCAAATGGGGAAAAGAGAAAAAAAATAATAAAAGAGAGAGAAAGAAAGGAAGTGTGGAAAATAGACATGGTAATAAAATGATAGATCCATCACACTTTCCCCGTAATCGGTTGTCTTGGTAAATCCCCAGTCATCCACCTGAGTAAAACTGGTGCCCCCCCCCCTCGTGATGACAGTGCCATTTCAGTAGCTAGACTCACGCTACGCCACTGATCGTATAAAAATTCAGCCCAAAATAGCTTTCTATCTTTTGATGGATGTTTTGTCCTAGCACAAGTATTATAAGTAGAACCTTTTAACACAAGTACACTTCTCGTTATTGCTGCCAATTATCAATAATTGGAGTCGATCTTTGTTGCCATTTTTATATCACTATTAAACTCTGCACGGTGAAAGAAAAAAAAAACAACTGAACAATCGCATGAGTGCAGATAACAAACAACAAAAGATAACGTATGTCGTATTTATGGAAGATAATTACACAATATATCAAATGAACAAATAACGTCTTAATCGAATGTTCAAGTAATGCAAACAGTAGCTTGTATAAAGATGACATTTATAAAAATACTGATGTGTTTGCTTGCTATAAATTTGATGGACTAATGATCATTTGGTAAATGATCGTAACAATTTCATGACGCAGCAAATTTCAGTAACCGACACACCCTTAAAGAGTCTTAAAGAGGGTATATATGCCTTTTGCAGATATGAAATAGAAATCTACATAAAACTGGGCTATAATTATGAATATAAATATCCTTTGATAAATGACGCTGTGACACACAACCTGTGACGCGCAGCCTTTTATTGAGTCAAGAAAAGAATTAAAGGTATTGGACACTGATTTCGATCCAAAACATATCATTTGTATTGTGTCCTGAAAGTTTTCACTTGCATTACTCAAATGTTTGTTTAATCGTTGTTGTTGTTTTTTTTTTTTTTTTTTTTTTGTTGTTTTGTTTTTTCCGCATAATATCAATATCAATATCAATATACACGAATGCTCATAAACAGAAATATTGCATTTATGAATCGTTAGTTGGTTTGCATTTAAGGATTTCATGAATGTATATATATATATATAATATATATATATATATATATATATATATATATATATATATATATATATATATATATATATTTAAAGAAATGTCACTATGAGACAGTCGTAGCTTTTATTGTCCTCCTTTTATTTGACAAGCTTTCGATCAATGATCTTCATCAGGACAGTATAAAAACACAAAATCATGGCTGACATTTACATCGGAATATACATTTTATTTTCTTATATTTATAATATTGTTCTTTTTAATTAACATCATCATCATTATTATACATTTGCATATTCTATGTTAATAAAATTAATTAAATATTAATAATGATAATCAATATAATAAATAATATTATTCCAATGATTAGTACTTAACAATTGTAAGAAACTGAAATGTATATTCCAATATAAATGTCAGCCATCATTTTGTGTTTTTATACAGTTCTGATGAAAATCATTGATCGAAAGCTTGACAAATATTAAAAGGAGGACAATAAAAGCTACGACCGTCTCATAGTGATATTTCTTTCAATATACCTTCCACTAAAACAACTATGAGTGACCACCAGCGTTGTGTTCGAGGAACATTTCTTACAGTATATATATATATATATATATATATATATATATATATATATATATATATATATATATTGTAATATATACATATATATATATATATATATATATATATATTGTAATATATACATATATTTATTATATATTTATTATATAAATATTTCCGAATATTTGCAATATATTTTAATTCTTGTAAATAGCTGAGGGTCCTTCCTTTACAATAACACCCAAAAATTTGACTAGTTATTACGCCTGAGTAATCTCAAACTACTTTTGTAAAAGGGTGCGAAATTCAGATTTGACAAGAATTGGTATTTGTTCTGGATGGTATCAACAAAGTTGAGAACCGTTTGAAATTGACATTTGGAAAAAGTCTCCTCAATTAAATATTTCAAATTATTATTTGTATGAAGGGTTTTCAGGCGACCAGAAAAATTGGCGTATCTCATGGTTTGCGCAAAAGTTCCTGGATGACCGTGCAATTTTAAAACAATATCTCATGGTTTGTGTAAAAGTACCCGGATGACCGTGTAATATATCTCCATCCCCCTGTTCAGACACAAAACGTTTATACCGAAACTCGATAAAGAAACATCGTATAAAATTTTCAGCGTATAGCCTACGGACCGTTCAGACACATATCTCGACCGATTCGAAAAACATCGTATAGATGCGCAGTTTTCCACTGCGCATGTTGTTATGGTCGCCGCCAGTCCCCGCCCCCTGGTAAGGACACCTTTCGCGCGCGCTCACGTTAAGCCCCGCCCAGTTATACCGTTCTATGGTCGCCATACGTTCAGACACACACGGAAAGGTGATTCGCTATCGAGTTCTAGTTCGAAACGATGCTCGGACCCCAGTTTCGTTATACGACGTTTCGTTATACGACGTTTCTTTAGTCAGCGTTCAGACACATAAATCCACAAAAAACTCATCGTAAAGCTATACTGTCTCGGTATAGCTATACCGTTTTGGTATAAATTTTTTGTGTCTGAACCATAGTCTGAACACCCTGTTTTTTGTGTCTGAACACCCTGCATATCTCATGGTTTGGGGTGCGCGTGACGCGTAAAAATGTGAATACGCGCTTAAATACGCAAAGGTTAAGACAATGGATGTATGCGCGCAGCTCTTGCAAGATGCTTGGGTAAGGACTGGGTAAGGACAAAAATGTTTTTCTACCGGTGTTTTATGTGGAAGTCAATACAAAAACATAAAGACATGTAATGGTGAAAATTGAGGAACTCGGTATCATACAATTAATAATAATAATATTGAATGGTTTTTCTTTCGTGGGACACAAAGATATATCGTACTCGCTTTGAAAATATTTCACTCGTCGTGCCGACTCGTGAAATATGCTCATAGCTCGTGCGATATATTTTTGTATCCCACTCAAGGCCATTCAATATTATATAAATATTTTCAGGAAACTTGCATACCTGTGGTTAGCTTATGATGTCTTCTATCAAATGACACTAAAATATCTTATAATATTTTATGCTTGAGTGAGCAAGAACCACTTTTGTGAAATGGTGAAAAAATCCATTCTTGACAAATGTTTGTTTTTTTTCTGGCTGGTTCATGACAAGTTGATAGTCATGAAAAGAATTTTATATTCTGGTCATTGAAAGACTATTTATGAAAGAACAGACTTTGTTCAATGCATTTCCTGATATATCCCATCGAAACTTTATGGTTGAGTAAGCAATATAGGACTCATCAAAAGTAATATATTTAAACATCCAGCAAAGTAGTTAATTACTAACTCAAGCATAAAATATCGATAGGATGTGTAAGGATACCCTGTTATTTCATGAAATGTCTTTAATTGATCAGAATATGGAAATTTCTAAGCCTTTACATGACTCTCAGTCAGAGCCAATATCAATTATTGTCAAGACTGGATTTTGCACCCTTTCTCATTATTGGCCTTTGCTCACTCAAGCGTAAAATATTGTGAGATATTTTGGTGTCATTTGATGAAAGAGACCCTAAGCTATCCACTGGTATAAAAATTTCCTTAAAATATTTTGAAACATTTATTTTGGGAGAATTTTTCCAACTGTTTACTTTATATATATATATATATATATATATATATATATATATATATATATATATACATATATATGCGTATTCATATTCATATATGTATCATATTCTTTATACTTAAAGAAGAGTTGTAACTATGCTCTGTATGTTTGGTCTGTGTCAGCTCAAATACAAAATTATTTATGTAAAAATGTCTAAATTACACTCTAAATATTAAAAGTTAGTGACTCGTACTCATACGCATACTCATAGTCCTAGCTCCGAATCCATAGGCCAATAAAAACTAAATAAATGTTTATTTCCGTGCGGCCCTTGATGATTTTTTTTCCCCTGACCTTTTTCAACCTTGACCATTTGAATGTCTCATATCTTTTGCAGATGATTCTATATCTCCTTATGATATACCAATTATAAGTTTTGGCCCCCTTTAAGAGTACAAAAATTGTTAATTGTGCAACAAATGTCAGTTAGCCATACCCCCTAGTCATATCAATTGAAAACAAATGCAAAAAAAAAATACATGACTCTTAAGGATGATGTGATAATTTTGTTTGATATCGGAGACAATTCAGGCAATTCGTCGCATGGGTAAAGTTGTTTTAAGTGCTCCGAAATTTCTCTCTGACCCCTGACCGTGACTCAAACAATAATATTCTAAATTTACCCTGGACGCGCACAATTTACATCATACATTATTTCATATTCTAACAAATATATGTAGTTCCAATTAATACTTCCACAATATTGACGTTTCTTCCTTCTGTGGTATTAAAAACACATCAACTTGAAGAGATATAGAGCCACTAAAAAAGCAAAACTAGATAAACAAAATCACAATTAATGACAAAAAGAATACCTCCCCAACATAGACTAAGTTCAAGTAGGTTTTTTATTGAACTTCAGACTCCTGCAGAATGTTTGCTAAAATGATACGCAGTTTTCAAACAATTGAAGTAACAATGTCGTGTTTATGTTTGTGGACTACACTTGAATTTCATTATTCCAGAAGAAACCTAAATAACGTTTACTTGCAATTTATGTATCCTGTTTAGAGTTTTTGCTTCATAATGAAAAAAACAACAACAGATATTACCTGTTAAAATAACATTGAATCGCTAATGCATCTATTTGTTTGGTCAAGTGCGATTCAGCGCCATTCTTACGATAATCCACAATCCAGTCCTCAAAGAAATTGCCACAGCGTCTATTCCATGTATGTCTAAACAAAAACTTTACTATTTGCTCCATAATTACATGGGTCACTTCAATAAGACAAGTTAAACCAATTTTTGCTAAGAAAAATAAATGGGACTTCTAACATTTCTTGAGCTGTTCCACGGATGTAACAGTTTGATTGATGGGTAGACATTAAAAATATCGAAGAATCACAGGTGCAATAAAATCAGTACATATCACAGATCATCTCATGTGGATGAACGCAAAGTAGGTACTTTTGATACAGTATTGAGTCATTTACTAATGGAATCAAGTCCAGTGAAATCTGTTTCATGAATGAAATGAATTTTGCTCAATTTTTGTAGAATGTACATTTATATTGAAGATATTTAAAATGTCATAAATATTTATATTTAATTGTAATAGTTAGAAAAGTTCACGACGCTAACCTGCATCTGCGTGTATGCCCAGCATGGAAAGATAAATATTTGAGCTTCGGCCGAGTTGTTGATACGCGTAGCGATTGGTGGAGAGAGATCACGTGACAAAATCTATCGTCTACAAAATACAGTATCAGAAGGGAGAAATATCGCGAAGCGAAGGAAATTGGTGGGAAAGGAGAGGAAAAAAGGTGGGAAAGATAGAGGAAGAGAGAAAAGGAGGGTAAGAGGGAGGGGGGGGGGGGGGAGAGATGATAAATATTTGAATGGTCTGCATGCACCTCTTTGTGTACCATACCTATCTGTATCAAAAGATCGAAGTTCGCACTCGAAGAAACTTTCTTCTTCTTTGGTGATCGCTTTTAGACTAATCGAATGGGGGTGTTAAAGCTTCATAATTATACAATCTGAACACGTCAAAGTAACAAGCGGTCTTCGTCCAATCACTGACATGTCGCATCGTAATATTTATGATTTTGATCTTGCTTCATTCGTTTGTTTACAGACCTGTACACGGCGTAGCTTCGTGGAAACGTTCATTTTTCTTGTGACCACATCACAAAAATACAGTGATATTACACATTATTATTAGAACCTTGTTGCATAACGCTGTCAGAATTCAAGCCCGTAAGACAGACAAGTTCCTTCACATGTGCTTGCTGCTTGGAGGAACTAAATATCGTTGAGGAATCAAATCTTTACACAGGAGCTGTTAAACAACAAACAAAAACTTCAGTAGACTGCTACGAGTGAAGGGGGCGTTTAAGTTTTCGTCTTTGGCAGGTTGAGTCCTGCCTTTGATTTCTGAAGGGAAATTCTGAAACATTTCTCGTGAAATTTCTCCAAGGTTTTGACAGAACATTTTGAAGAGTGCCTTATCGATGTCATTCTAGTCAAAATGGGCAATAGTGTCACAGGCGGTAACCTCGAGACCTGGGATGTCGTCATCATCGTCCTCAACTTTGTCGGCGTTTTCGCTTTCGGCATATGGGTAAGAATCCATAATCATTTTTGTGACTTTAAAAAAAATTAATTCTAGTGTGAAAAGAATTTCTGAGGAGTATTGTAGATATGACTGAGAAATTGTAACTGTGCATGAATCTTAAAGACTGAAAGCAGAAATTTAATGTATTTTCTGGGCGGAGCCGATGCTTGTTCCGGGGAGGCCGATTACATTTATAGTTGGTTTTAGGTGTAAGGTTAGGTTTAGGGTTAAGTATAGTAGGGTTTTTTTGTCCAGGTTTGAAGTTTAGAATTCACAGAGAAAAACCGCAAGATGCTATTATCCTGGCCCATTATTATTAAAGGGAAATCCAACCTTAAAGCTCGCGGACTGTTTTGGTTAGCAAAAAGGAAATTGGAAAGAAACGTGTTCATTATAGTCTCATGTTGTCCTCATTCTATCAAAAGAGGTTTGTACCAGATCATGTGGTATTCCTTCAATGATTTCCGGTGAATTTAGTGTAAATATCTGTAAGGAACGCTAGATCACAGTAAAATACTGAGCTACGCTAGAGCCTTTCCACCCCGATGGCTCCCCAAGCAACAGTCTCGGGGCTTCGCATGGAAATAGCATGCGTGCACTGTGTGTGGAGTAGACATAGGTTTTTTGGACGCGTTATAGGGTATAGTGCAAGTTGCTGTTGTTGGGAGTTTATATCCCTGGCCCTGTATTTAAATTGTTTTTTTACCTCATTGTAAAATATGTCACATTAGGAGGTGAAATCTGTACAGTATCTTAGTATTGTTAGTATCTTGCTATTTATCCAGGGGCGTAGGTAGCGGGGGAGGGGGATGGGGGTATGCATCCCCCAACTTTTCGGGTGGGGGGATGGTGTGGTGTTCAGATAAGTACCCTTATTTTTCTTTCGAATAAGTTCCTGTTCCATATTCTTATAAGTGCCCATTTTGATAATTACATCTCATCCCTCACCTTTGATAAATGTTCCTATTTCAACGAGAGCATTTTTCCCTTTTAATCCCTTTTATTCCTTTTAATGTAACATTAATGTTACAGTGTAACGGTGTAATATATATATACATATGTGTGTGTGTGTGTGTGTGTGTGTGTGTGTGCGTGTGTGTGTGTATGTATATATATATATAAATATATATATATATATATATATATATATATATATATATATGGCCCTTGAGGGAAATCACACCCCCCACTTATGAGGACCTGTCTACGCCAATGTATTTATCAACAAAAATCCAAGAAATCTGACCAAAAAAAATTTGAGGGAGTACCAAAACTAAACATTACCTTTAATAGCAAGTTGCTCTGAAAGAAATAAAGAAACAGGAAAAACCAGAGAAACAGATTGGTGAAAGTTTGAACGATATCGGACAAGCAATAAGAAAGTTATGAATTTTAGAAAGTTGTAATCACTATACATGTGGGGATTTAAAATTGGCCGAATAATGTAATGCCATTGTGATGTAGTGGCGGACAACTCCCCAATTTGCTCGAACACACACAAAATGACAAAAAGGTCGTGTTTTTCAAAATTTATTACTCAATATGATCTTTTTCTTTCAAGAGGACCTATAACGATATGTTATCTACAATATATTTGAGTTCTGCCCCGAGGGTAAAGGCGCTTCGGAGAAAACCGCAAATTAATGATATTTTTGTGTATGACAAACCGGAGAGTTGTCCACAAGTATGTCATAATCTACTCACCAAATTGCCAATTTGAGATTCGCATAGATGAAGTGATCTCATTTTTCAAACATCCGTAACTTTCTCATTCCATGTCCGATTTCTTTCAAACTTTCACCATCCTCTTTTTCTTATTTTTTCTGCTTTCACACAAAACATCTTATTACCAAGGTTGGATTGCCCTTTAAACCGTAACATACAACATGCCAGTATATCCACAATATTTCCCAAAGTTTGTTGGAATGTTTGCACCTTTTGTTTATACTGTTTTTTCAAGTTTCAAGATATATATAGAATTGGATATCTCCCGAATGTCTCAGTGATTTAAATGTGTTATAATTACTATTTTGCGAGTGATAGTATGTTGTCTTTAAAAATTTGTTTCACAGGTTAGTAAAATAAGTTATATTTTTCAACCCGGCAGTGGTGTATGATATGGCCGGCGTATGTCCACTTCCCATTTGAATGCCTAGTACACCCCCCCCCCCCCACACACACACACACACAAACACGCACAACATCATTAAAACTTACAGAGGAGATACAGAACAAGGGGGCGTAGTCTGCAGAGGCTTCGTTCTAGGCTGGATACGCCACCATTATATGTAGGCAAACGTGTGAACCATGTAACGAAGTAACTAAGAATTAAATTAAGTAGATTGTTGGTATGGTTTGTGCCACAATTATCAGATTATAGGAGCACACTTTCACAAATCCAATTGGGATTTTCTGAGGTATTTTGGGGGGATAGCTATGCTACCTTTATCTTAGTTTCATCAATATTTTTTATAAGTTATTGATTCATATACATGTATAAAACAAAAAGTCTGTGTTTTAAACATTACTGTATACAGCATAATTATTGTTTTGGTGATACAGCTTAGATGGCTAGAGTCGGTAGAGGACATAGCTGGTGTTTGTCTATCCCCGCCCTGCTCAATCCCTTGACAGGCCTAGACAAATATCTTTTCATCTGTTTGTTGATGCATCATTAAACCTACATGAAATTATAATTTATGGAGCAAGATTCATGGGAAGCCTGGAAACCGCGCTATTACGAAAGTTTGCTAAAAACTGTTCCACAATAGCTGCTGGCATGGCTATAGGGCGCATCTGAAGAGTCATAACTGCCCGTATGAGAAAAAGACCTTGTTTCCAGCGGCCTACATCTTGAATATCAATGGAAACCTTGTGCGCCAAATCGCTTATCGTGATTCTGCATCACGATGAAAACATTCAGGATAAACCATTTTCAGTAGTGCAGTGTAAATATGCATTAAATATTCTGGTCATCATTATAGACATTACAAATAAGGAATATGCTGAAAACTTCTTATTTGTACGAATGACTCGACGTTTTCGTTGTATAAGTTTCCTTTTGAAGAGCTCAATTTCAGTATAGAACTTTCAGAAGAAGAAGGTACATGAAAATGATTGTTCATAGTAAAGCACAAAAGCAGTAATAAATATAATCATGCAAAGAGTGCATGATGTTTAAGTGTCTCTGGAGGTTTTTCTTTTTTTCTTTTTTCTTTTTTTTCTTTTTGAATATGATATTCACATACATGTGCAATAACATCATAATGTATTGCCTACTTTGAGACTATCATCTCTCTCAATACTAAAAAAGAGGATTCGGAAAATTATAATAACAAGTCATTCTGAAATTGTTCAGTATTTATTTGCAATGTACGCCCCTCCACCGGTACCATCATAGGACAGCTATAGGAGCTGAAGAGCAAAAATATATAATGTTCTTTTATTATATGGTGAAGTTTGATAAAGTCACGTGATCTTTCAAGCATTTACTCTTCAAATTTGTTCGAAATATTTTAGGAAGAATAGCTACGAAATCCAAATACATTTTGACTTAGACTGAGTTCGGAAAAACTAGAGTGAGATGTGGAAAGCAAACACGAAACCTATCTTGCTGCCCAGCATGTACCAGACTCATCATTTTTTATTGTGGAAATTTAGTCTAGATTGAAAAACCGTGTCATTGTTTTTTTTCAATCTTGATTCGGTTTTACGGACAGGATGTCTGTAGAACATTGCAGGGAGGGGGTGCCGGAACACAATATTGCGGAGGGAAGAATGAAAAATGCTTTATATTTCCCGATTGACCCACTAAAATAATTTAAAGAAGCGGTGTCATTGCAATTGCAACCGTCAAATTTTTAGTCTGCTTTGAAGAGATGATCCCATTATGTAGCAGTATACCGCCCCGAATTGCAAATAATAACTTAGAGTTACACCATTTTTTTCATCATATTTCTTTTTTATTTTTGTCCACAAGCCAGTTAAAATACAATTAAAATTAAAATACATGTGTACTACAGATTTCTACGATATTTCTCTTAATCATATAAATAAAAATACAACACCACTCCCCTAAAAAACAGGCCAAATAAAATTATACCAATAATAACAGATATCCTACTTTCGAGGTGTACATAGTTGATTTTGCAGATATGAACTGCTGGGAATCAGTTTTGATTTCGGAGTGTTTGGAATTGCAGAAGACAACAAATGATAATAAAGCTCTGTTTCAGTTCACAATATGTAAAGTATATATTTTTAAAATGTGCCCTAAATTTGGGTTAGTTTTGTAGAAAATCAACCGACAGAAGGAGAGTAGGCTTTAAGTGCATCAAAAATACACAAACCACAATACTCTTTTGGCACAATTACAATCCAAGAAATAAAAAAGCGTCTACCATTCCTTCATTTTCATCTATTTTAATCTCGAAGTTAAAAAAAAAAAGAAGAAAAAAAAAAGCACTATTCCGTATTGAGCATAAATTCATAAATAAAAAATAGATTGAAAACCTCACAGTTGCTCTCATGACCATCTTGTTTTATATGTTCCAAGTATATTAGTTGATCGGTAATCGTATTTCAATTGATATGAAACACTGGCTAATTTTGTAGTGGTATTTTTTGTATTTTATTAAGAAACCTCATTGAAATTGACATCAATATTTTGTTTTACAATAGAAAGCATTAGTATAAAGAAAAGTAGCAATCATATGGAAATGGAATCATAATAGGACTACTCAGGTTTAACATGTGACAAATTATATGACATTACCAAATTGGATATCATATTGATATAAATAATGAAATAGAAAATCATAATGTCACTACTCATATTCAACATGTGACAAATTATAAAGCATTGTATCAAACGGGATATCATATTGATATAAACAATGCAATAGAAAATCATAATAGGACTAACATGAGACAAATCATATAAAATATTATATCAAATTGGAATGTTATATTGATATAAACAAAGTTGGGTCAAAACAATATAATCAGGGATTCAAAATTCACCACGGGTATTTATGATGAATTTGAAATATCTTACAGAGCAATCAATTGCATTTTCATTGTCGAATTTCATGATTTTTACAAATTTCTCTTCTTTATTAAAATCTTTGAATGCTTCATATATTTCAGCTATTTCTGTAAAAAAATGTATTTCTTTCAGTACTAAATCTCGTACACTACATTATAATGTGAAGTTCATTTCCAACTTTTCCCATATTACATTCATTACAAATTCGTAGATGAGAGGGGATTTTTCCTGGACGCCTATGTCTTCCGGTTCCTAGTGGTAGATTGTGTGAGCTAATTCTCAGTCGACATATATTTTTGCGTAGTTTGTAATTTTTGACATGGGACAAGTATTTTTCAGTGTTCATATCCTGCTTGAATAATCTATATATCCTAAGATTATTTTTTTTCATTACCATGTATACAATTACTAGATAAATCCCTCTTGAACTGACAATCATATAAATTCATCATTTTCATTTCTATTTCTTCTCCAACAATTTTGTCACTATCTGTAATATCTTCTAGTTCTAAACATTTATTATTGTCATCTACATATATGATTTACATTCCCTGAGCAGCTGCTACACGTTCTCTAGCCAACATACAGATTTTTCCGTTACCATTTTTTTTGTTTTCTTGAAAAGAGTGATATAGTAATGATTTCGTTATCTATACTTCTCATTCGTGAATAATAATTTGCTAAATTTCTGCAGATATGTGTGATCAGAGGGTATGCTCCTACTTCGGCTAACACTGCCAATTGACTGCTTTTCTAATTGACACCCAGTATATTTCTTAACCATTGCAAATGAACATTTTCTATGCTATTCAAAAAAATATATTTTAGAGTTCCCCTTTGTAGCTTTCCCTATAGCTTTTCAAAATCAACAACAAAAGCTTCCCACATCTCTGATCTATATAAGAGTATAGGTTTTACTAAAGCATCAAAGAGAAGGTTAGCTATTTTGATATTTGAAAGGCAATATCCAAATGATTTGGATAATTTGAGTATAACCCTTCTTGATTTATCCGCTAAATTCACCAATGTGTCAATGAAGGTACCGCAATTATTAATGATAAGTCCTTAATATGCTACCTGCTTAACAACTTTTATATTTTCATTATTTATCATAAAATGCTGGTGTTTTAACATATGTCCACCTTTGGTACAGATCAATATCTTTGTCTTATTTGTGTTTACTTCTAATAACCATTTATTGCAGTATCCATTAAGTCTATTTAACAAGGTTTGCATGCCATTTTTTGTCTTTGATATCAATACTATGTCGTCTGCATAACTGATAAACAGTTTATTATAGGATTTCCCTGTTCATTTCAAATGATTCAAATTTGTCCATTCGTAACATTTCCGTCTTTGCGGCCATTCAAATTCGTTAATGAGCATACATATTTGAAATAACTGCAATCAAATTAAGAATGTGAGGTTTTTATTTTATTTTATGCATATTTTTTACACAAAAAAGGCCCAAAGCTTGCCCTACAAAGAAAAACATGTACAAGCATGAGAACTAAAGGGGCGTTATCATGATTCAAAGATGTTCGGTTGAGAACCAGAGGGGCGCTATCGCGGTATACTAGTCTATGGCGATAGCGCTTTTCTGCTTCTCGACGAAACATCTTTGAATTATGATAGCGTCCTTCTGACTCTCACCCGATGATACGAATTTATATACACTATCATGCCGGCTGTTACCTAGTAGCAGGTAACACTTGTCTGTATGCGCTTTGTAAGCCTGTTATATTTTCGAATTTTACAAATTCCTATAGTATTTTGTTGTATTTGCCTTGACTTTAGACAACATTTAATCACAAGCAACAACAAAAAACAAAAAAAACAAAAAAAAATTGGGGGATGCTCTAAAATGCAAGCTTTATAGACAGATTTTTGAAGAAAAAAAAAATTATCTGGTGTTGGAGGGGGGATACCCCCTCCCACATCCTCCCCAAGCTCGGTCGCTTTGCTCCCTCGCCGGTCACCCCCCCCCCCCCAATCATGAATACGGATCGACACCCCTGTGTACAAGAAAGAATAAAATGAAAATAAAGAAAACAAACATGAAAAAGGAAAGAAAAGGAAAATAAAGAAAACAAGTCATGAATGAAACAAAAGAAAAGAAGAAAACTGAAGAAAAAGAAAATGAAAAGAAAAGAAAAATTTTAAAAAATGAAAAAGATAAAAAAGAAAACAAGAAATTTAAAAGTAAATTGTATGTACGTTGTACGCGGATACATCGTACACAACGAATCTAAATTGAATGAATAAAGTAGAAAACCGACTTCCTAAAAACGTATTTTAATGCTCGAAACACGTTCACCAGCCGTGACTTCTTAAGTTGATTGCAGAGATTTCAAATTCCACCGCACATGAACGAAAATGTTTTCCTATTAACACTTTTGATCGCTCAAAAACGAAATTACGTGCTCTAAAATGAAATTGTTTTCCTGTTAACACTTTTGATCGCTCAAAAACGAAATTGCGTGCGCTAAAATGAAATTGCTTGCTGTTTGTGTTAATTTGAATGATCGAAAGACACGATACGCAAGGTATCGTTTAATTGGATTGACCATTTTACGAATTTGATTGGCAAGAGTTTAAATTGGCCGGGAAATCCTATAGTTTTCCTTTAGTTCTACGGGCTCCGTGTCACTTATCCCAAGTTCACCTGATAAATCATTCAAATATATGTTGAATAAGGTATAGGGCTTATGGTGTATCCTCGTTTGACACCAGTTTGTTTTGAAACACTGGGTAATTCCCTCATTTAGTTTAACGCCTAGCTTTGAATTATTATACATACTATTCATTATCTCGAAAAAATGGCCCCCGATCCCATACGTTAACATTTTATAAAACAATCCCTTCCTCCACACACTGTCGAACGCTTTTCGTAGATCAATAAAACAAAGATATATATTACTTTTTTCACTGGGGTCATTGTTTCTTACGTATTTATCAATTATTGTTTTTAAAGTGAATAAATGATCAGAGGTTCTCTGACCTTCCCTGAAACCAATTTGGTTTTTAATAAACATGTCATTTTTCATTAGATAATTGACCAAACGTCTGTTTAAGATACTGCAAAATAACTTCCCTACAGCATTCGAGAGACATATTCCCCTGCCTATAGTTTGCTGGATCGGTTTTACAACCTCCTTTGAATAATGGAATAATAAAACTTTCTGACCATTTGCTTGGAAACTTTTCACTTATCAAAGCCAAATTAAATATTCTTGCTAAGGCTGGTGAAAAGTGGTATTTCCCTGCCTTTAATTCAAGATTGCATCACATCCAGGGGCCTTATTTGTTTCTAGTTTTTGAAAACATGAAATAACCTCGGTTGACGAAATTGAAAAGTCAAGTTTACTAAAAGTATTTTTAAGTTTCTTATCATTCACATGCCCCACGATTATACGATGATTATCATCTAATATAACTTGCAAATCCGCTAAAATCAGCTAAAATCACCCATTAACAAACATTTAACTTGATTCTTTTTTACAGCAATATCATGTATGATCTGTTCTATGATATCGACTTCCAATGAATAAGTCGAGTTTTCCGGGTTAATGTAAAGAAAACAAATGAAAATATCCTTTTCAAGGTTAAATGCATCTTTTTCAACCTTCACCCATGCATATTCACTAGTTGTATTTGATAAAAATTTCACACTTGGTTTAATTTCATTCCTCACATAGATCGCAAGACCACCAGAGTCGTGCGTTGCTTTTTTATGTCGTTTTCTATAAATTGTCTTCACCGTAAACACACTGACTTGCATATCCTTTTCTCCTGGACCAGTCTTTGTCTCTGAAATACAAATGATGTCATGGTTATCAAGCAAGTTCTTAAAATCTTCCACCTCGATTTTGGAAATGGATCTAACTCCATCAAGTCTACTTTTAACACCATTTATATTCCAGTAACACACATCTATACTCTTCTTCAAAAACCTTTTTTTGTTGAAAACTATTTTGACATCAAAGTTTCACAAATCTCCCTATTGTTTAAAATTTCTGATATTTTATATATCATACCAAATATATCAGATATCTTTCTAAAGCGATACTTTATGCCAATTTGCAATATCAATAATAGGTCAATATAGTTTTTCATTTTCCCGTTCAAATATAATTTCCTCATGGTATGTAAAGATATTCCACTTATATCAAAAGTCTTTCGTAGGCAATATATGATGATATATAACAATATACCAATTATATCAAATTTCTTACGTAAGCAATATATGATGAAATATAATAATATAACAATTGTATGAGATCTCTTTCGCGAGCAATATATCCATGTAATGTCATTTTTCAATACAAATGATAAATCAATATAATTTCTCCTCTCTCTGTTCAGACTGGTTTCAGATATGTTATATAACATACCAAGTATAAGAAGTCTCTTTCCGAAGCAAAACATAGTTTAAATTTTCCATAGCAATGATAGATTAACATACTTTCTCTCTTTTTATTCAAACTGGTTTCTGATGGAATACATAACATATTAAATAGTTTCGATCTCTTTCGCAAGCAGTACATAATGCCTGTTTTCATTAGAAATGATAGATAAATATAGTTTCTTCACCTTCTGTTTAAACTGATTTCTGATATATATAACATTATACCAATCATTACAAATCTCTTTCGTAAGAAACACAAAGTGTCACTTTTTAATAGCAGTGACAGATAAGTATAATTTTCTTCTCTTTCTGTGCAAACTGATTCCTGATTTAATATGTAACGTATTAAGTATGTCAAATCTCTTTCTTAAGTAATACAAATTGTCAGTTTTCAATAGCAACGATAGATAAATAAAAATTCCTCTCTCTGTTCAAACTGATTTCTGGTATTGTTAATTTCAAGGTTTTATTTTCGGCAACCTCGTAAAACTACTATAAGGTCCACGTTTACATTGGTCGATCAAACATTGTATTAAAGCCAGGGTGGCTAAACAACCAAAAATGGAGTAAAATCATTGATAATGTTATCATTTTTTATTACAATCCAAGAAATAAAAAAGCGTCGATCATTCCTTCATTTTCATCTATTTTAATCTCAAAGAAAAAAAAAAGGCGATATTATCTATTAAGCATAAATTCATACACTCTAAAAATAATTGGGCGGAAAAAATGCCCAACTTTTAACCAACACTGGGTAACATACTGTCCACACAACTATTGGTTAAAATCTGCCCAACTGATGTTGGGTTGTTACACAAATTGGTTGATTCATCATGAGATTTGGGCAAGAGTTACACATTGTTGGGCAATATTTTAATAACCAACCGTCAGTTGCCCAACTAAATTTACCCAACCTTTTAAGAGTGTAAAGAAAAGAATCAAGAATCGATTGAAAACCTCACAGTTGCTCTCATGACCATCTTGTTTTATGTTCCAAGTATATTAGTTGATCGGTAATTCTTATATCAGAATTCCAAACTGGTCAAAGTTGATAGGTAATCGTGTTTCGATTAATATGAAACTCTGGCTAATTTTATAATGTTGATTTTGAGGTTTTATGTTCGGCAACCTCGTAAAACTATACAAATTCCACGTTTGCAGTGGTTGATCAAACACTGTATTATAGCCAGAGTGACTAAACAACTGAAAATGGAGTAAAATTATTGATCATTTTATCATTTTTATGGGGTACGAATATATTTTTAGTACAACATATCAGGGACTAATCGTCATGACTAAGAGTCATGATATAACAAAATGTAGAAAAGAGCATACAAATACTTTGATAACAGCTAATATTAAATGAAGACCCAACAAAAAATGCTCATTCATTTACTCCCCTCGACGAATGGGCGTAACCCCTGTTGTAGTAAGATTTAGTTGCCCCACCCAATAATACGTATGCTGCCCCCCCCCCTTCCTTAAGATATATCTGCACCGTCACTGCTTTCCTGATATTCCTTTCTTTCTCCCTCCCTCCCTCCCTCCCTTCTAGCCTTCAAATCAGATGACATGGTATCCTATAATCAGGTTTCCGTTATTGTTGGCTTTAAAAAAATCATTTCTGGAATAACGTAATTTTTATCAAAAGCTTAATGATAACAAAATATCAGTTGTGTTTAGACTTTTAAAAAAGTGAGTAAATATTTCTCCTCTATTATATAGTGCATATATTAAAAAAAAAAAAAAAAAGTACACACTTTGAAATATCCTCCAAAATCACAATTTCACAGTATCGATATGATTTTTTTCTTATGCAATTATGGATGAGGCTCTGTTTCATCGGATGACACTATGATTATTGACAATATATTATGCTTGACTGAATTCTGGCTACTTTTGTAAAACTCGCAAAAATTGGTTTGCCTCCGTCTTGAATTTGATCAAAGTGACTATTAATTAGTAACTGCATGTTCTCTGTTAAGTATCAATAAATTATTTGAAAAATCATTCAGCCCTTAGCCCTATATCTAGTAGTTCACCCCACAGTGGTGTATCCAGAAATTGATAAAGGGGAGAGGCGGGATGCTTGCAAGACAGGGGTCAAATGTATCTGGACAGATCCGTTTTTGTACACTCATATGAACATAGCAAGGTGTACTGATTTTTTTCCTGGGCCTTCAAGAAGAAGCTACACCAGCTTAACCTAATGGTTGGGTACGCCACTGCCCCTCCCCCCCCCCCCCCCTCCTCGACAAAAAAAAAGAAAAAAAGAAAAGAAACCGCCATCACCATTGCAGATGGTGTCTTTCCAGCCAAAATCATCTTCATGAATAAACATTTTTGCCTCAAGAGTGTTGGAAAGATTGAATGCAATAACGAGAGGAGAACCCTATAACATTTACATATTTTCTTTCTTTCACATTTTGTATTCCTCTTAAAAGTTACAAGACCCAATAAGCTACGTCTTGTATGACGAATAAGAATTAAAAGAGAAGAAAATTTATTGATAAAAATAATGTTTTAAAATTTCTTCAATTAAGCATGTACATGGGAAAGATATCATCATGCAGTACAGTGCATCCTTTCCACATGCTCCAGACAGTAACGCATGTTCAACTTGATGGAAGAGATGGGGCAAAGAAAGCAACCTAATTAAATGTTCAAAAACAGATATTTTTTCTCTCTCCCTTCTTGAAAATGGAACATTTTAAGTCCATCTTCCAGTAATGCATTGCAATTTGCATCCTGTCGACATGCTCTAGTCAAAACTCCCTTGCTCTTCTTGGTTTCTTTTACTTTAAAAATAAATTACCCTCTAATATTTCGCAAATGTTCACTCTTAATTACCAGATACATAATCATAATACCCGTTTTAAGGGTTCTTTTCACTTATGGCCAGTAAAAAAAAAATAATGCAATGAAATCGGTACGACATAATTTCCCTGTAATTTGGAACTCAATCCCTAAATATATTTGTAATTGCAATACAATAACTTCTTTCAAAAAAAGCATTTTCTTTCCCTTGAATATGTATAGTTATTTTTCTGTTCCTATTTTTCTTTATTGTCTGTATTTGTGTTATATTTTTAATTTTAGTGTTAGTTTTTTTTTTCTATTTGTTATCTATATCATTTTCGCAATATTTTTAGGGAACTATGCTTGCACAAGGCCCAAGGGCTTTATTTATGTAGTTCCTTATTTCATTTTCTGATTTCGTTTATGACTTATTTTGTATTTGTTTTTTGTTTTTTAATTGAAAATGAAATAAATGAGAATTGAATTGAATTGAATTGAAAACTGGAATTTTGTGCAGAAAGACATAATCTGCAATGTTTTGTGTAAGGCGTTTGAGTGTGTGTGTGTGTGTGTGTGTGTGTGTGTGTGGGAGGCGTGGGAGTATTTAGTTTAGTAAAGCTTCAAAATGCAGAATGGAAAGATATATATGTGGGGATTACTGGAAAAGACAGAAATCAAAATTTGTAATACAGTAATATTTTTAATAAAATACATTATTTTCAGGTCAAGGTCAAAGGGTGTAGTTCCTGCTCAGGGGGAAATTTTTCAAAAAATAGTAGAACATCGAGAGGACGAAAAGGCGATAGCTAAAAAAAAAGGAACAAGCTAGACAAGCATTTGTTAAAATGGGAGAAGTTGTATGAAAACAGCAGGATTGAGGGCGGTATCCATGAGTGAGTGAGAGAGAAAGAGAGAGAGAGAGAGAGAGAGAGAGTGTGTGTGTGTGTGTGTGTGTGTGCGTGCGCGCGCGCGCGTGTGTGTGTGTGCGTGTGTGTGTGTGTGTGTGTGTGTGAATGAGTGAGGGGGGGGGGGGTAGGGGTTTGGGTGTAGGGAGGCCAGTACAATGTATATGCAGTTATGTGATATAAATATTGTTTCCCATGTTCATGGAGGGGGGGGGGGGGCTATTTTATGAAAAGTTTCATTCAATGCTTTTTCATAGTTTTGAATTTCAGTTATCTATTTAAAGAAGATTTTACATGATAATGTGCTTTATTTGTTATATACTTTCATTGAAATGTTGATTTATGATTTATGTATAATTATTGAGTGGAATAAAAATAAAGATCATTGAAAAAAAAAATGGGCTAGTACAGGATTCCTGCTTAAATGATCGTCCAAATCAAATATTGATACTTAACAGAGAACATACATTTATTGCCTGATAGGCAATTTGAGCAAATTCACGACTGATGCATTTCTACGCGAGCCAATTTTTGTGAATTTCACAAAAGTGGCCAGTACTCACTCAAGCGTATAATATTGTCAGTACTCATCGTGTCATCGATGGAACAGACCCTCACCCATGGTTGTATAAGAAAAAAAAAATCATGTCAATATCGTGAAATAATGATTTTAGAAGATATTTTCTAAGTGTTTACTTTTTTCATACGCACCGTATTACCTCCACCCTGACAGGTATGATTAACAAAAAAGACTATACTTGATGATTTATTTTTCTTATTTTTTTCTTGAAGGCATCATGTGGAGATAGCAAAGAGAGTACAAGTGGGTATTTCTTGGCTGGTCGACAGATGCCATGGTATCTGGTAAGTTATTTCATATATCATACTACTTTATTATCATAGTTCATTCGGAAAGCTATCAAATCCCTCACTCTCTCCCTCACTCAGTCTCTTTTTACCGAATGTGAACAACATCTTATATTTTCAAAAGTATGCTCTCTTAATTATGAATTAATATGTGCTTGCTTTTACACTGATTAGCTTTTTTCTGTCTCCATGATCAGTATGCAGTTCTACGACCAGCTAATGAGGAGAACCTTGTGCAATTATGAATTAATATGTGCTTGCTTTTACACTGATTAGCTTTTTTCTGTCTCCATGATCAGTATGCAGTTCTATGACCAGCTAATGAGGGGAACCTTGTACAGAAACTTGTCTTCTTTTGGTGATCCGCAGGCATTAGCTGGTGGGGTTTCTTTTTCTCTTCTTCAGCGATTGTACTGCGTATTGTGGATTCTCTGTCACTGTTATATTGTTTTCCTTGGAATAAAAAAAGATAAGGATGAAAATAAATCACTGTTCTTTATTTAATGGTAGTACGGATACTGAATATCAGCTTACCTACAAAGTAGCCTTCCCTTCGCAAACATAAAAGAAAATTCTCATTCGAATAAATATTGTTTTGGTTATAAGTAACTAAGTGTTCCCCAAAACATACAATATGATGCATAAGTCTTGAACATTGTTGAAGTGCAACCGACGTTAGAGACCAACTTCTATGATTTAATATAGTAGATGTTTCATGATGCAAAATAAAGGGGAAATAGTCAGTTAATTTAGCACCATTATGTTTTTCTTTAATTTTAATAATTGTATTATCATTGATACTTTTTTCTTTTTTCTTTTTCTATAGGTGGGACTATCACTGTGGATGACGAACATAGGTAGTCGATCTTTCATTGGAATAGCAGGCTCTGCCTCGGTAGGAGGGTATGGCGTAGCAATTTTCGAATTTCAGGTAAAGCGACACCCCTCCCCCTCCTAAAAGTAACAATTATTGGAATTTTATAAATTAAAAAAAAAAAATGAGAATTTGCATGTTCCATCCTCGAGGGGCATGGTAAAAAATACCTCCATCCCGACATGTAACACACGATATCAGTTTTTTAGCAAACTACTACCGCAAACCCATAATCGTGATCAATAATGTAATCCGACATTTTGTTGCATGATTTTTAACTCAAATGCAACTACAGTGAGTATCAACAAAAAAAACGTTACACTTTTGAAAAATCTGTCAAAATTCCATTTCAATAAATTTAGAAGATTTTTTTCATGTCGATAGATGCGCAATAGTCTCATCTATCAAGTGCCACTAACAAATTAAATTTTCGTTCACGCTTGGGCGAACACTGACTGTTTTGGTCAAGAGTGTGAAAAATGGCTTGCGCCAAATTGAAAGAAGAGGGAAAATTAAACCAGCAGTCCGAATAAGTACTCCCATTCAAACAAGTTGCTCTTTTGCATAAATTTGTGATTATGTTATGAAAGTCTAGGAATTTTTGTCTGCTTTCTATCATTATCTTAATAACGATGTCATTGTTTTATGCATGGGTGAGAATTGATAATGTGCAATTATTTCAAGATCTTTTAAGCACAGTATTCACAATTCACAGAAATATCAAATCCACATGCCAGTCATTGAATCAAGAAAAGTACCAAATTAATACATCTTCAGATCATTCAGTCAAACAATAAAAAAAAAATCAATTAATCAATAAATCAATCAACAATCAACTCATCAATACTGTACATCAACCGACAGATCAGTCAGTTAGTCAGTCAATTAATCAGTCAATCAATTAAATGCATCAGTCAATAATTCAACCATTCAGCCAGTCAGTCAATCAACCAGCCAATCAATAAGGTAATCAGTTAATCAACAATCAATCAATAAATCAATTAACTGATCAATTTCTCAAACCATCGATCAGTCAATCAACCAGGTCAAGCAGTCGGGCAACTCTATCAACCAATTTATCCATCAATCACACTTCAATTTAACAAATTACTCAAAAACACATCAAAGCACTTCCAAACCAGTCATTCAATCAAGAATGCCCAATTAATCAATTTTCAATCAATCAATCAATCTATCTATCTATCAATCATTCAATCAAGAATATAAATCAATCTTTCGATTGATCAATAAATCGACCGTCAATCTCCTGTATGCATTCAGTAAATTTCTCAGTCAGTCTATCAGTCAGTCTATCATTCAATCAATCACAGTGTATCCATTATGTAACCAGTTGCGGATATGATCCACATAGGGGAAAATCGCCCTTCCCCCTTGGGCGGCTAAAAGCCTATGTTTTTCTTTGTTTTTATTCGTCAAGTGATTGGTTAATCAATTGATTTATTAACTGATTGATCAATCGATTGATTGATCAATTTTTTGAATGATTTGCAGATTTAATAATTGGGTACTTCTTGAATGAATGACTGGCATGTGGTTTTGATGTGTTTGTTTATTGTGAATACCGTGCTTAATAAGATCTTGAAGTAAATACACATTATTAATTATCACTCATGCACAAAGCAATGAAATCATTAATATTATGATAGAAAATTGCCACAAAATTCCTAGACTATCATAATGCAATCATCAGTTTATGCAAAAGAGCAATTTGTTTGAATGGAAATGCATATTCGGACTGCTGGTTTAATTTTCCCTCTTCTTTCAGTTTGACGCAAACCTTTATTCACACTCTGGACAAAAACAGTTAGTGTTCGCTCAAGCGTGAACGAAAATTTGTTTTTGTTGGTGGCACTTGATAGATGAGACTATTGGGCATCTATCAACATGAAAAAATCTTCTAAATATTTTGAAATGTAATTTTGACAGACTTTTCAAAAGTGTAACTTTTTTTTTTGATACGCACTGTATAGTCGTTTTTGGTTACTTATGTCTCAGATTGCAGAAACGTTACAACAGAATCTAAAGATCAGATTTCGAGTCTGAATGAAATTTCTGATATGTAGGCCAGTTGATGTTTTAATGTTATCTTTTGAAAACTTTTGAAATTTAAGAACATTACTTTTCAAAACCGTGTTTGACACAGTATGCTAATTATGAGGAGGAAAATGTTATGTGATATTCTCCACACAGGAAAACATGACTGATACCCCTTTTAACATGGTTTGTGTGGTTTTTACATAACATTTTGAATCCTCCAGACTTCTCTGCCACTACATGCTTTGTATGATAAAATAATCTACTCACCCCGTTTTCATCTAAATTATCCTAATGTCTTTATACAGGCGCTGAATTGTCTACTTCTCCTGGCCTTTATCTTCCTTCCTATATATTTTGCATCTGAGGTATGCCAATTTGTTGGTAGAAAGAATTCACCACCTTATATTTTTTATCTAGGGAGATAGGGTCTTGCATTTAAGTCAATGAACTGCCCTATATGAATAATCAATATATTTAATTTGTAGTTGTAGTTATTTATATAGACAAGTTAAAACTCAAACATGTTTGGGATGCAGCAAAAGTTTTTAAAAACCCCATACAGGGCTACATCCCCTATAAAAAAAATATCGAGGAAATATCCATGTATTACAAGACACAAACAATCTTCTTCTTTTTTTTTACATGTTCGGTAACAAGGAAATACTTCATTAATATAGTTATGGCAATAGAATACACAAATACTACAGGACACATAATCATAATAAGTTTGGTAATACATCAGTAATAAACATGAAATGAAACAAACGTTAAATTGGATACTTGTACAGAATAATGAGCACAGAAAGGAAAAGTTTAAGGTTGTATATAGCTGTAAAATGATCCGCCGCAAGGAAGTGAACAATTATATCCTATAAGCACAATAATATACACGATGATTTTGAATCATCGCATTACCTATATAATCTATAGAAATAACGTATTCTACAATGCTTGAATCGACAGAATCATCCCGATTTTGTTAAAAGTTTACGTTAATATTATTATTATTATTATTATTATTATTATTATTATTATTATCATTATTTCATCATCAATATTATCATTATAATTACTATCATTATCATTGTCACCATTTTGATTATCATTGTCATTAATACAATTATTGTCATTATTTTATTATTATTATTATTATTATTATTATTATTATTATCATCATTATCAACATCATCATCGCCGTTGTCATTATTGTTATCATTATCATCATCATTATTATTTATTATTATTCATTATTATGATTATTATTATCTTTATCTTTATCATTATCATTATTCATTATTATTATTATTATTATTACTATTATTATTATTATTCTTGTTATAATCATTATATTCACTGTAATGAAAGGTATCGACTGTTCCAGAATATCTCAAGCTCCGATTCGGGGGTGACCGACTTCAGATGTTCATCGCATGTATCAACCTTATCACAGCCATCGTCATTATGTTGGCGGTACGAACTCCTTCATCTATCTTTCACTGTATTTTTTTGGAATAATTTTTCCACTCTCGAAGTACTGATGCAAAATTTACAGGTAGTGCGATCTACTTCGTCTATCTTCCATTGTATTTTCTTGAATGGTTTTTCATTCTCTAAAAAACTGATGCGAAATATACATGCAGTGTCAGTAGTTATCACATTGCCTGTATCTTGTTAATACATTTACTCTGCATTGCAGTACACTGTAAGAATTGGGTAAAATTTTACACATGCTGGGTAAAAAAGGGAACATGCATGTAGAATTTAACCCAACTCTCTTTTAGAGTGTATCAAAATTCAATTTTTAGACTTAATTCACGCTCTCATCTTCATGTTGCCGTTCTGTGATAGTTGTAGGGTGTGAGTTGCACAGGAACAGCTGTCAGGGAGAAGTTGTCCGGGTTGAATGTAGTAGGGTAGAGTGTAGTTGTCGGATGTGATTTACTTAGGGGGTAATTGTCCGGGGGTAGATATTTCGGGGTAAAGAGATATCCGGGTTATTTGTCCTGAATGATTATCAAAGGGTGTCGTTATTTGGGGGGGGGGGGGTGGGGTAATTGTCTGAAGTGTAGTTGTACGGATGTAATTATCACTTATCTTATGGTAGATTCCAATTGCTCTAGTTGAAAGTTGTACCATTGTAGTATTGTTATAACAGGGATGTTCGTACGGGGTAATTGTCCTGGGGGAGGGGGGGGGGGGTAGTCGTCCGGCGGTAAATGTCTGCGGATGGTTGTCCGCGGTGTCCAGTCCTGTTAGAACTGTGCGATGAAAGAGTTTGCAGTCTGATGCATCACCGAATTAAGCAATTTACCCGAGCAAATGTCAGTTATCTTTGTAATGAGAGCAATAATGTCTGATGGAATTAAGATTCATGACCAATACTGTTTCGTCCTGTGAAACTGTTTTTGTTTGGAGTTTTGGAGAACAAGAGCCTCTATTCCTGTGGGGGGCGTTTCATGAAAGGACTTGTCAGATATTTTATCCGAAAAATTTGCTCTCAGCCAATCAGATGCAAGGATTTCAGTAGCTTATAACAGTTGTCGGATAAAATATCCGACAATTTCCTTTCATGAAACGCTCCCCTGAGTCACACAACAAAATCGACTCCACACCGATTTCAAACCGACCGATTCTTGGCCATTTATGGGTAATGTGAATTTTTGTTCGGTCTGTTGTCTGTCTGGCGTAGGTCTTGTTGGTGTGAGTGGGGTATTACGTCTTATCAATTTCACTGGTCTCCACAGAGCGAGATGTATGCCGCATCCCTGGTCATCCAGCAATCCTTGGGATGGGACATCTATACATCAATCATCGTACTCCTGCTGATGACCGCTGTCTACACGGTAGCTGGTGGACTCAAGGCTGTCATCTATACCGACGCCATCCAGGCTGTCATTATGATGATCGGCGCCTTCGCACTCATGGGAATAGGTAAGGTTACTTGTCGTTTTTTTTTAAAGGTCTGTAACTCCGAAGGTTCTTAGTTCCGAAGGTGCGTTTTTCCGAAGTTTTATAGTTCAGAATTCCAAAAACTTCGCTATTCCGTAGGTTCGTTATTCCGAATTTTGTTACTCCGAAGGTTCATAATTCTGAAATTTGAATTGGGGTCAAACTTCTGAAATTGAAAAAAAAGGGTTCGTAATTTCGAGGAAAAAAAGGGGGTTCATGATTCTGAAAGTTCATAATTCCGAAAATGAAAAATCGGTAGAACCCTATATCATTTTTGGAATAATGAACCCTATTTCATTTTCGGAATGATGAACCCTATTTCATTTTTGGAATAATGAACCCTATTTTAATTTTGGAATTATTAATCAGATTCTAGTCATTCTTACTAGGATTCCGTTCATTTCTACTAGGATTCCGTTCATTTTGACTAGGATTCTGTTTACTTCAAACCCGAAGCTGGCAGTTTTGACGAGAATAGTGCAGGTGCCCTTGGGAATAGTTATTTTAGTCTAATATGACTAGATTCTAGTCATATTTGACTAGATTGTTATACAGCTGTGGGATAAGAACTTCGAAAGGTGATGAAATTCCTTAAAAAATGGGATGATACAGAAACAGTGACATTTAATATTTTTTAAAGAAACGCTTTTAAACCACTGATCAAATAAGATCAGAAATTAGATTTCTTGTCTTCCCGTCATTCATTGCTTTTACAGCTTTTTCGAAAGTTGACTGGTCGATGGATACACTCCGATTGAATTACATGTCGGCCATCCCCAACACAACCCAGCTCTGGGGTAATACTTCCTGTGGCATCCCTCAGGAGAGCACTTGGCATATCTTCCACTCGGCTGATGATTCCAGTTTGCCATGGCCAGGCTCGGTCTTTGGGGCCCTGGTCCTGGGTTGTTATTTCTGGTGCACTAATCAGGTAGGTCAACCAGGGAGACACTGGGTCACACTGGCGTAGCCAGACTTGTTGAACGGGGGGCACAGACTGGGGATGACACACAAAATCACAGAGTCACATATTTACACACATACACATACGCGAGCACTCGCGCGCACACACACACACACACACTCATAAGGGGTAGGGCTAGGGTCAAGGTCTTGACCCCTAAGTTCAGTGGATGACCATTTCTTAGTAGATAAACAGGGGGACATGGTCCCCTTTGTGCCCCCTCCTTCCCCTCTCTCTCTCCTGGCTGTGCCTATGCTCGGTCAACCTTCAGAGTGGTGTGATTTTGATGTCTCTGTATGACACATGTCTCGACGACATCAACTGCTTTGCAGTCAATATCTATCACTAACTATATTTCTTTAACTTTAACTAAACTGTCCTACCTTACCCGAACTCAACCTAAAACTCAATCGCAACCCAAGCTTTTACCCCAAATCTTTGACGACATAGGAATAAATGTCGTCGAAGCAAGTGTCAGATCGCCTTGCATACTGACCGTGATTTCGATGCCACGCCTGTTGGGTATTTCTGGACATGGGCTTAGGTCTCTCGAGACCACTCACTGATCAACTGTCCGCAAGGATTCAATGATTATGTTGTCGCTTGATTAAGTTGGTGTCCACTTCATCCAGTATACTCGAGATTTGTATCGGGCCTTGAACAATGTTGTCCACTATCGAATATTGTGCTTTGTTCCGGAAGTTATGAATTAAATGTGTATTATATTAATGTTTATGGCTTTCTTAAAATGGCGGCAGCGGTGGGATGCTCTCTAAACATGCTAAAATAATCGAGGGATCACTGACGTGACTCGTCGGGGGAGTGAAAGTAGATTGATAATACAGTGAAAAATCACTCTTCTATTTTAGAGAGCATTCGATTTTCACTCCATATCCACTCCTAAACAAGTGATCACTGACGTGACTCCCGAAGGAGTGAAAATTCATTCTTTATTTTATATTTTGTAGAGTATATGACAATGGATTTGCCTTATCCTGCATGGTTATCCCACTTAAGAAAATATGAGGGTGAATTGACCGAAACCGTTGAGAATAAAATATCGACATGATAATTATCATTTCTCTACTTTACTAATTGCAAGGTGATTGTCCAACGTACACTCGCAGCCAAAAATGTGACCCATGGCAAAGGGGCTTGCATCATGACGGGGTACTTCAAGATCCTCCCAATGTTCCTCATGATCATCCCCGGAATGATCAGCCGAAGCTTGTGGCCAGGTTAGTGCCTATCAAATACAAGAATGCCTCAACCAGAGGCATCGCTAGAAATTTTTGAATGGGGAAAGGGGAGTCGGACTAAATTTGCAGATAAGTTAGCCAAATATTTTCCATCAAGGACAAAAAATAAGTAGCGGTAATAAATTTCTGCATTTTGCCGATAGGGCTCTAAGCATTTGTTTTTTAATCAGAAGAGTTCTAATAGGGCTGTTACAATCCCACCCCCCCCCCCCCCCAGCTTTCCCTAGGGACTTCCCTGGCCTCAATATGGATTAGTGTATAAGGGATGGGATGTATCGGGACTATTAGGGTCTGCCGTATTTTATTTAGTTTGGTAAGTGTTCGGGAAAAGGTGTTCTTGTTTCAACTATACATTTGTATACATTTTATTGCTATTTCATGTTCATGAATAATCACATCTTTTCATAAACATTGGAATTTTTATGCAACCTTGTGCAACTCCTTCTCACATCTCTCTCTCTCTCTCTCTCTCTTTCTCTTTCTCTTCCTCCTTCTTTCTCTCCTTTTCTCTCTTTCCAGATTCTTTTTTTACCTTCCTCCCTCTGTATTTTCTGTTCTGCATTACCAGGAATCTGTCGTTTTGTGTTCATTTCATAGGTACATAAGGCGTCAAGCTATTGCTGAATATCTTGGAGCTCTAGTCCTGGACGGATTAAGTGATTTTGCTTTTCGTACTTCTAAATGGAATATTGTATTTAAACTTGAAAAATAAACAAAATGAAATCAATTGTAAATGAATATTAGTACTAAATGAGAAATGAGCAATTAATATCATGTTTCATCGTAAAATTTTCATTGGCTGCAGATTATGTAGCCTGCGTTGACCCGGATACTTGCGATAGAGTGTGCGGAAATCCAGCCGGATGCTCAGACATCGCCTACCCGAGACTTGTGGTAGAACTCATGCCAAACGGTAAGGAGATTGGTACATTGACCCATACCATCAATAATCGCTTTAAAGTCCGCGCAAAGATAATTTTGTTT